>SRMA01026865.1:0-145051 GCA_007224835.1 Danionella cerebrum | reverse complement strand
CGGCTCGCACGCGTCCATAGCTGAATCAATCGAGGGTATGCTTGTGAAGTGGAATATTTCTGAATCCCGTGTTAATGTTATTTTGCGCGACAACGCAAGCAACATGAAAAAAGCGAAAGTGATCCCCTCAGTTACAGTTCTAAAACGGCACCTTGCTCGGGAGAGCCAGGAGGACACTGGTTTAAAAACAATGAAAAGCACTCTTCTTGAGGCCATCAAGAAACGATTCGCAACCATTGAGGAAGAGCCCTTGTATGCATTTGCCGCTCTCTTGTATCCACATTTCAAAGATAGAGTATGTCTATTAAATTTTTTTTCATGTCCATATTGATTATTGTAATTGCCATATTGAGTATATCTGAAGCACAGCATAAAATAATTTATTTTAAATTATAAAATATATAAAATGTCAATTAATACAGGGCTTGTAGTATCTACAGCTGTATATACAGATACACACCCAGGTATCGGATCGGTACTTGGTATCGGCCGATACCCTGAGCCCAAGTATTGGGATCGGTATCGGGAGGGGAAAATGGTATTGGAACATCAGAGACAAGCACAGCGCGCTTGATTCATAATTAAACAGTCTGTTTGTGCCTTAATGTTTATAAATACTTTATTTATAGATAGCAAGAAAACAAGATATACTTGTTTATAGATAGCATGAGTCAATTCAAGTGTATGGTAGAGGTTGGCCCGGAACTGTTTTTTTTTCAGTCCCGCTCTCGCGAGGTTTTATTCCGCACTCACGCGCTCCCGCTATACTTTCATCTTTGATTGGATTGAGGTGTTTTTGTAACTTCACCGTAAAGGATTGTGAATTACTAAAACACATTCAACTTCTGCTGCTGACTTACCTTTGAGAAACAAGTGATTTTTGCCGCAAGAGCGCATTTCAAAAATAATTTTTTTTATCGGCAAATCGGTTTTGAAAATAACCGATACAAATAATATGAATATGCTTAATAATCGGTCGACCCCTACTCCATGCAAACATTGCAATCACTATCATTAAAGGTATGTTTGCCACGAAATCACAGGTAATGGAGACCTCCAAATCAAAGATGTATAAGCAATAATAGAAACCCTAAACTCACAGAATATTAATTAATCAACTGTTTTTAAGAGAGTTCCCTGAAGGTATTTGTGCACAACCGGTCTGCAGTGTCAAGGACGCCTTTAAATGACCCGTACATTCATTACTAAAATAACTGTACACATTGTATTTTGTTTTATTTTAATTTAAACGAAACAAAAATTAGACCAAAATGCAATATTATCACAGCACTATTATTATTAATTTAATAAAAGGTTGTGTGTTTCGAGCATTTTCTTAGGTATTTGCAGATATATTTTATAGGGGTGAAAAAATTTGTTTAGTTCTGACCAATCAGTGAGCTCAGAGATGATTTCCTATAAGAATAAAGCATCATCTTAGTCCAAATTGCCCTGCTTTTAGAATCTCATCCAAGGGGCCGTGGCTCTATGCAGACAGGAGCAAGGTAGCATCTTCGTAATGATTGTCACCACATCAGGATTGTCTAAATGCACACGTGTGTTGACTTTTCTTGTAATAAAAACATATATTTCTCTAAAGATATTACACACCAACCATAAACCTAATGCTAACTCTTAACCAAACCCTAAGGTCCTTCTAACTGGGTATGAAATAAAGTGCTGCTTAATTGGTACAGTCGTTAAAAAGAGGTTTGTGAAAGGCACATTTCTAAGCAACAGACGGGTATGATTGATACTGATTAGTAATTTCAAAATGCGTGGATTATATGCACATCGCAAAGAGCTGAGGTACAGAAGCGAAGTAACACACCTCATGATTATATTTGGCTACCTTTTTTAGTGACTGCGTTGCTAACCAATTAGTTTAATATTGCTGTGCTTTAATCAATCAATGCTTTTTAAAGCAGGAACATAACGAAGAGGACAAAAAGTGAACTAGAGCAAGTGGCTGCTGGGTGTCTGCAGAAAATGTAACCAAATTGTTACGCAAGAAATGCGCACATCAACATACCAACATTCATGCTGGTGATGCTCCATTGAGCGCTGGTAGGCACAATTTCTAGCATGTTTGCTGCTGTCATGCAAAGTGCTCAGAAGACACCTGGAGAAGACTAATGAAATTACAATCTCGCTAAAGCCAAGGTACCTTTTAATGCAGTCAACAAAGTGGGTTAAATGATCAAATACAAACTAGAGGCTAGAGGAATTCGATTCCCTCTCATACATGTAGTGGTCCCAAAACCGTTCTGATGCAGGCATTAATTTGAGATGGAAATGTGCTATAACACAACAGCAGCCTTGCATTCAATCTAAATCACAGAACTGTATCTAAGCTTTAAAGTGCACTTTAATGTTTAAATATAATGATTTTGAGCTGTGATTGTAAATTGAGTCATTGTCTGTGTGTCTTGTTCTTGTTTGAAAATATGTTTATTCAATAAAAATTATTGGAAATGAGGAACGCAGGTAATCTACACATTCATTTGCAATATGTTCCTGAAAAAAATAAAAATTTGATATAGCAGTGTGATTCATTCAGACAACAACTTCGATTTGGTTATATAACAAATACATTGAAACATTTATTGTGAGGAAAAATTTGTATTGTAGTTCTGTAAAAAAGATTTATTAACTGCATAAAACAAACACCCCCAAATTCAAATAGTTAAAGTACAGTAGAAGTGCTCGATTAAACGGTATATTTTCAATTGAAAAATCCAAATCACTTTCATTGGAAGCAGTTGTGTACAAACTAATTAACAGTTCAGACAATTAAAAATCGTAATCTCTCATCGCTCTTTTCCAGTCTTCATGGTTATACGATATAATAGCATGGCACTTCTAGCACCAGTTAATGTCAACACCGCGCCACGCCCTGCTGGCCATGTGGCAGCTTTCAATCCAAAAATGTGTTTTTGTTACTGTTATGTAAATTCAGATTTCTTGTATCTGCAAATGGGAATCATAAACATCAATATTTGCTATGCTATTTGTAGATGCTTTTGTCTAAAGTGTCCTCCAAAAAAATCCTCCCAAACAAGGATGTTTTATGATGATAGACATTTTTTGTAGTCCTAGAGGAGGCAGCTTCAGCCTTTTTGGGGAGAACTGTTAAAATATAGGATATCATAAATACAATATTTTTAAAACATCCAATCCCACTTACCCTATGCTCTTACCTCATTCTATTAGCCAATTTGACTACTGTAGGGTGGATGTCAACATAGGCATTTTAGTTGTCTACCTATGATCTGTACACTAGGTTAACATGTAGTAAAAATAAAGTCTGAGACATTCTTATGCTTGCGTTATGGGTGTGCTTTTACATCTGTTTCATTAATTGCATACTTTGAGTTGGATTTAAAGATGGGCATAATGACATTAAAGAGTACAAACTTTATTTGCCAATGTTTATCTGTTTTTTTTTTGTTATATGAATATACTGTGCTCTTTTGTCACTGTGTTTTTAAAGTGTTTTTGAAGATTCCATAAACCTTTCTTAGTGTCCCCACGACAACTTGCATTGTTCGTTCATAATCCTCACCAAATTTTTAGTATAAATGCTGACAATTTCAGTCGTTATTTTACACAAATGATCCATGTTGTATTAATTTATCATCTTGTTCAATTGTGGTGCACTCTGGGGTGTAAGCATATGCCAGCCCAAATAAACGTTTCAAATAGTGAGATGAGATCTTATCTAAATCTAGAGAGCAATATTAATGAAAAACTAAAATAAACATGTTTATTCATGTAATTAAGCAAACAACATTGTACATTTACTGTGTATGCATAGAGCTGTTTTTGTAACAAAAAAAATCTAAAGTTGGGAATTACGTTTATCAAGACATTCCTGAAAGATTTGACTGCCTGAAAGATGTGTAATTCTTAACATTTAATCAATTGATTGCCATCAAGTTAATAAATATTTTAGTCCTCTTTATGCCGAATTTACATCGACATGCTCTTGTGTTTAAGGCTGTTTGATTACTCTTTAGAGATATAGTAAAGTGCTAAAATGTTGACCATATGCTTGTGTCTATTATGGATCTCCCATGACGCCTCTACTGAAAACAGTCATCAGATATAGACCTTGCTGCAGTTTTAACTAGCACCCCATGTTGGGAAAATTAGCATATTCTACTTTTTAAAACCTGGCTGTACACCTTTAACACCTGCTCCCCCAGCGTCCTGTTTTAAAAGAAACTACACCAGCACAAAAGGAAAAATAAGCAATTTCCAAGCTATTTCATGAGGTCTTTAAATGGCTACCACAGACAATGTATGTGTACGCGCTAATGGCTATGTATGCAGCCTCACTGAATGCTTGACTCAACCATGTGAGGTCTAATTGTTTACTCAAGGCAGGAGACAATGAGTGCAGCCCAGGGAGGGATCCCACGTAGTTCCCGGAAAAGACAGCATCCCGTTGGCAATATGCCTCGTCAGCTGAGTGGACAGGTTGGCAGAAGCACCATGCAGAGCAGGCGCAAGGGTCAGCTATGAGGATCAAGCAGAACAGCGACTAACAATGCGCTCGGCTTCCACTCACAATAACACACCACCACAGAAACCTGGTCTGTCAACTTGCCATGCCAAGTAGAGTGGCGTTTATATTCACTTTTCAAGATTCTTAAGGCATTTGTGACATCACTTTAAACAAGCCCCACCCAATGTTCAATTAGAAATGGTAGTTAAAGTACATTGTGTTTTGATCAAGTACGTGATCAAGCATAATTCATAGCTGTGGTGGGCTTTAGCGTTGTATAGTATTTTGCGGGCTCTAAAAATAGCACCGGTATCAGTTTCAATGCTTTTAAACCTTTATAAAAGCAATGCCCTTTTATAGGACAGTTCAATCACAAATCATAGTATTTTATCATAGTTCAATATCTTTGTTTTATTGAACTTGCAGTAAACAATTGCAACTGAAACTGAGCGTACTCTATTGGAGATTGACTCGCCTAATCTGCAAATGGTGAGGGAGAAAAGATGTTTGTTTTGTTAATTCTTTAAATCTTCTTTTGTGTCTTTGTGGAAAAGACTGCTGGATCTGACACTACTCACTTGGGATGCAATCCCGAAATATAGGTCGTTGTCTATGTACCTAGTTACAATTTTTGGAGGGGCTCGTCAAGCTATGGTGGAGGGGTTTTCACATTTCCGGCAAGAGACTTTATAATTCCATTCCTTTTGCTTACCTCTACCCCTCTGTGATTATCCCTGGAACTTGAGGAAGGAATAAAAATATGCGCCCATCAATCAGGAAAGAAAAAGTATTTTTTTAATTGTTTGTGTTTCTACTCACTCGTCGTAAAACCAATTTCCTACGTCAAACCAGACAATATTCATATGTCACAGTCTTTGATAGCATTGTGATTTTATTGAAATTAATAATTTGTCTTTTTTTTATTGGGGTTTAATCTGTATTTAATCTTAATTACAAAGAAAGCTTTTTCTAATTGTATAGGATTGCTCTTGAACAAAAAGGCTTCTTTGTTAAGGGTTTTGCCAAATCACAGTTGATGGCTTGCTTTAAGAGAACGTTTTGGAGGTATTGCTTAAATAAACAACCCGTGGAGGTTTGTTTTGATTCATGCAAATCTAAAATAACTCTATCCCACTGGATACTTGACTCTCATTGTACATTTGTATGAAAATAATAGTCTTTTCAATTCATCCTCAGAATGTCATCAGAGGAGAGAAGTGTGGAGCCCTCTGACAAAGGACCCTCACCACCTCCAGGCAGCTCTGGGGCCACTCCCACTGGAAGCCCGGCCCCCACAGATAAGCGGCCTCGGGGCCGCCCTCGGAAGGACACATTACCCACAGCAACACCTGTTCCATCTGTGGCCAGACAGAGAAAGAAGTAAGTTCTAATTTTTAAAGACCTTGATCACTGATCTAAAAGACAATTGTTAAACGAAAGAGATGTGAGCTTACTCTCTCATTTTCTGTCTGTACTCGAAATAATATAAAATTCAAGGGAGAATTTCTTTGTCCATACAGTGATGTCCACTAACAACCCTCTCACAGTAAAAAAACTCTAACCCCATTTCAAAGAAAATGGCAACATTACAAGTCTTCTTAACGCTGTCTGTACTACTTTTAAAAAGAGCTAGTGCTAGCTCTGAATGTTCAAAGATCAACATTTAGGGGGGTTTGACCTGCTTTTTGATATTTTTCTAGCATAAGTGCAGCCTACTAGGAAGACTTTTAGATACTTGTGAATGAATGCAGGAGATGCTAATATGCAAATTGTCAACTTATGTGCCCCTATATGTAAAATTGTGCGATTGATCTGTAAAATTGAAAAAGTTCTGCTTAAAATTGAAAATTTATGCCTAATATTAATGTTAAAAAAATCTGAAAATAGAGTTACGTTGGTATTGCTTAGTGAGCTTCTGTTCTGCGGTGCCCCTTCTCTGTTATTCACACATTGTAAACATAATTACCTACATGGCTTGCGAGTGCAGACAAAACCAAAGAACTTGTTTTCAAAAGGAGAGGCAGTTTCTTCAGTTGTGTGGAAATGGTTGCATCATTAGAACTAACCACTAGAGGGCATCTAGTATTATTTTCAATTTTAAGCAAAAGAAATTAAAAATGCCAATCTATGACATTTTTTGGGTGAAGTTATGCGCAACAACGTTCCTCAATCAAAATTCAAGGGCGCCACAGGATATCGGACACATCGGACCGAACGAGTGGTGCCGCTGAAAGAGTTTCTGACTGCCATATTGGATCTATTTTTGCAAGGAGATCGACTAATAAAAGCTGGCTCTTTTGATGACGTGTAGCACGTACAAGAGCTGCTCGGAGGTGCTCATCCCACCATTTCGTAGCCACTTCGTACAGGAAACAGGAAAGAAATTGTACTGCAAGCACCATCTTGAGGCAGGGAGTGTCATTGCATCTATATTTTTCCAACGCAGACTAAGAGCACCCTCGAGATCCGAAGATTCATGCGAATCTCAATGGGGGCTAGCATTGGAGGCCTTGAGTCATAAAATATTTAGAAATTACAAGTTACGCCAGACCTCTACTTATATGTGTGTACAGTCATGTGCTACATATGGTTATCAATCGATACCCTTCCGAAGCATCTGTGTATCTAAACTGTTGGTGGATGGATGTGGCCAGATAAAGAAAGGACGTTTGTCTATAGAGTAAACAAACTTACTGGGCTGATCAACATCCTGAATATGTAAATTAGAAAATGACATAATCTAGCCAAAGCCGTCCTCTGTTCATTGAAGCCATTTAGCAGCACGAAGGATTTGCTGACCCACAATCCTGCCTGGTTTCACTGTTTCACATTGGAAAATGTAGGCGCATCATTCTTGTCTCCGATAAGCATCTAAATGGAGAGGCGGTGCATAGCATATTTTCCTGCAGGGATTAATTATACAGGAGGCTTTGAAGTGAATAACACAGGTGCCTCTGCCAGCCTTAGAGCTGTGTGTTGAGGTGTGATGAAGTGTCAGGACTGGGAGATCTCCAGTTCAAGGTGCTTTTGATTAAGGTCCCTCACAACAGCATACTCTTCACAAGTATATATGGTCATAGGTTTAAAGACCTATTTTGAGTTTTTCCACCGTTAAAGTTGGTTTTGTTAGAATTTTGTTAATGTCCTTTTTAGGTTTTGGTTCATTTTCTTTCCCCTCCTCTGTGTATTGAGAGGAAGCTTGGTTCCCAACCTAACAAGTTACACCTGGCTTCTTCTGTCTCTGTTCAATGTGCCAATGGGAACTGTCTGGCGCACACTGGCCATTATGACATAGCCAGCACAGCATATGCAATCTGACTCTACCAACACATACCATCACAACCCATTCACATGAATAATCATAGATGTTAAAAACAAATATACAATAGACTGCACCTCATAAACAAATCTGATGGGGAAGGACATCATATGTTCCCCCTCTCCATACGTCTCACTGTTGACAGTTGCAACTTCCAAGCTCAGCCATTTGCAGATTCCCTATTTATCCCAAAATACTCCTTTTAGACCAAGAGGAACAAATTATATATTGATGTGATACAGAGTTGTCTGCTACTTTTGTAGTCATTCACAGTACACTGAAGGCTCTGCACTCTGTACACTGACAGCATACAGGCCACTCATTGGTCATATATGTCGTTGTCGTTTCCTTGACTGCTTTTTGATCGGTTTGAATGATGCCTGTTTTTGTCATTTTCGTTTGTTTTTAGTTCAATCATGTTCTCACCACAAACTAACCACTCTAGAGAAACCGTACAAAGACCACTACCTTAAGAAGGTCTTGGACCACTTTTTTTGCTTGCTTTTGGTACAAGTTTGGTTGTTTCTTTCTTACCTGCCCAAACAAACTGAACTAAAAAGAAAAACAAAACTATCGAGTTAAAGAAGTTGTGTGTGAAAGCACCCTAATACCCTCTTTCAGGGTCTACATCGCAGTGGCGTCTGATGCAAGCTACTACTCAATCCTGAATCGCACACTTCATCCCTCAAGGGAATCTCAATTCAGACCAGTGTGTAGAGGTCTTGACTCCTCAACCTGTGGTCAAATGGCCATGGGTGGCCATGATTGTAGTCATGTCCTTCTGGTCTCTCATCCAATCCTGTCTCTTCGTTGTCTCGGTATCCACCTTCTGGACTACATGACCATACTGCTCCCAGTGACTCTTCCCTCAGCCCATCCGTCCGTCCGTCCGTCACCATTTTATTTGTTATTTGTGTTCACAAATAAAAATTTAAATGTAATTAATTCAAAACAGCTCCCTGGCATCTTAAGAATTCACCCACTTTTCCCAGTTTGAAAGTAGACTACCACAAACCATTGACAAATATAATCTACTCAAGCAAAAGTGAAAGTGTTCAAAAGAGTTCCTGTGAAAATAAAGTACGTTTAAACACGTGTGCATTGTGAGAAGGCTTTATTCCAGTCACACCTGTCTTAATCAGGCACCGTTTATAAGGTCAGTTGTGCTGTCAGATGACATCATTGAACACCATCTTGCTGGTACATGTTCGATTTTAGAACAATAGGGAATTTTATAGAGAATATTCTTACTTATATTTACACTGTGGGAAATGAATTTATCGGTTGAAAAAATGGGGATTTTGTTTCTGTGATTTGTTTCTTACAAATGTGCCGACATCATAAATGTAAAATACTACATTTCTATATTAAAGCAAATGCAACATTCAAAACTCTTCATGTCCAGGATCAGTTCTAAATCTGAGTTTCATTTCTGTCACTTACGCCCTCACTTTGAAACCCTAAGAAAAGATATGTGCCAACCAAGTGGTTTTGAAGGATCAGCAAATCCATTACTCCAGGTAATTTTTAGAAGGTTAAACGTTGAAACTTTACGTAATGACAATTGGACATTCCTTGCTCTAGTATAATGTGTAAAGTCAAGGGTATTAGGATAATGGTGCATTATTAAAAATTATTTAAATTTCTTTTTATAATTAAGACCGGGATACAAAATGTAACATAAAACAGTGTTTTGTCATTTTCAAACTTGTCAATGTTAAAATGACTTGCGTATCTGAGTCTCTTTGGTCGGGTTGGCGGTCATACATTTTATATTTAAAATGTAGATTTAGCCTTATCTTAGCCCTTAAGCATTCAAAATGGAAGGGTAGAATTGTAAATGCCACAATTCGCAAATTACTTGAAGCTATTTGGTATTGAAAGTACACTGCTCCGAATTGTAGACAAAACTATAATGTTCTTAGAAAAATGTATGGATCTGTGTCTGAATCCTATCAGCTATTTTAAAAGGGGATGTTTCAGGTTTTATGAAAATCATACCTTTTCTGGTGAAAATAATTTGGGCTTTTTGGGATGTGTACTCAACCTCCCATAATGATTAAAATCAATCAGGGTTTCATTTGTTAATGACCACAAATTTCTATTTCCTTCTAAATATAATCGCGCTCTCTTTTTTCTGATATCATAAACTGAGGATGTTGCCCCAACTCTTTACCACATTTATCATCTCAATGTCATTTTTAAAAGAGGAAATTATTTCTCACCATACTTTATGCAAAACAGACTTTTCTTCACAGGCCCTCAAAGGTTTGAATGTTGTTTGTAGTGCTCTCTGAATGTGGAAACCTACGTGCAAGTTTTATTGTGCTGATGTATATTGGCTGTTTTCTGTTTCGTACTTAACTATGGTGCGGCTAGTCTTTAAAAATGTGCTTTACAAAGAAATACTTCCTTAAATATGTTGTATGATATATTATTTTTTAAAACAACTTATTTAAACGACCACAGTTATGACGAGGTGGTGTTTGTGGTTGCTAAGGAAATTTGTAGCTGTTGCATTTCAATTGTCTGAATGCTTGCTTCTTAGGCATTATCATGCTTTTCTTTTCAGAAAATAAATTGCTAATAATTTAATAATTTCATAATACCCTCCTCCCATTTTCTTATTACAACCGCAATTCTCATGTATAGAATTTATTTGACCTTTTAAAGTGGCTTTCCCCACTGTCCAACATACGTTATAATCAAAATCGTTTCCATAAAACTCCAGTCCGGATTTTATGGTGCACTTTGGTGTTGGCTCTACTTTCTACAGCAGTCTTTTTTTCATGCATCCCTCTCACTTGTCTCTGTGGTGGGATCATGGGGATAAGTTATAGGTCTCTTGGCTTGGGGGTTGGGTGTAGAGAATGCCTAAATTGACCATGCAATTCTATCTACTCTTTTACCAAATGTGTAGAACAATAATATTTTTTGTGAGTATATTGCTTCCAAACCAGTACATGGTATTATTATATTAGGCCTCCAATTATTTTTTTTAAAACAATCAGTTGCTTCACAGATATCAGGTGGTGTAATGTTTGTGTGTTTTTATTTTGTATGCTTTTTTAAATAAATAAAAAATTGTATAACTTTACAAGAATAAATTAAATTTATGAATAATAACCAATTGACCGTGCCAGATATAGCTCAAATAAATATTATTGGACTCGGTTCTTATAAAGAAAATCTATCAGTTTACATTAAAGGGATTAAAAATATAATTGTTACAAAATGATTGTGCTGTATTTATATATTTATAATTATTATTTTTTAAATTACTAATTCATTTTCAGTTGATTGAAAATACACATTGGCTCCTTGGCTAAAAAACAAACTTTTTTTCCTTTACCATTAATGCCATATGTCATTTACATTGAGCCATTTGTGTATCAAGCTTTGGTGGAATTGAGCTATGATTCTAAATGGTGCTTCCATTCATCTGGATCAACTAGGTGGCAAATTAACTCTAAACATGCAAAGACCAAAGGAATCGATTGTAGAGTGCTTGATGAATGACAGATTAATGAACTCTGTGAATAGTAGTGGCTTCATTGTATGGCCTTGGAGTGTGCTCGTCTGCATTGTACAGCAAGGAAAAGATTTTTTGCCCACTAGTGAAGATATTGGAATGTACCGTATTTTTCGGCTCATAAGACGCATCGGCACATAAGACGCACCCAATTTTAAAAGAGGAAGATCTAGAAAAAAAAGATTCTGAACCAAATACTTTTGTAAAATATTTTATATCAACTGTGTAAAAGTTAACAGCCAAACATGTAACATGAACAGACAGTAAACAGTAAAAGTAACAAAAAAAAGGCTGTAATGTTTTTCTTTGCCCCCACTCATCATTCTAAAGTCCACCATTCGTTATCACCATCACTGTTCCAGTGCAACATTGCCCCCACATTAGTAATACCGTAATAGCCAGTAACATTGTCACTACATTACTAATAATAGCTAGTAACATTGTCACTACATTACTAATAATGGCTAGTAAGATTGCCCCCACATTAGTAATAATACAGTGGTTCTCAAACTTTTTTAGTCGAGCCCCCTTTAAACCTTTAAAAGAATCTGGGCACCCCCAGATGTAAAATAATTATTATTTAATAATTAATTAATAACTATTTTAATGTAAAATAAATGTAACTACTCCTTAATGTTAAATAACTCATTATTTATAGCTTATTCAAGTGACAATTCAGTTGCATGGTGTTAAGATATGATCCTTATGCGCTCTTACCTGGTTAGCAACACTGCCTAATTGCAGAGCACGTTACTTACATTTGTTATCTCGTATGTACATGTGTGAGATGTACCGTTGAGAGATGATTTGAGTTTGAGTTTATTAAAGAAGAGTTTCAGTCATTGAGAGCGTTTTGTTTTCCTCACGCGAGCAAGAGAGAGAGCGCACGGCAGCAGTTCCGCTCGTGAGTACGGATGCGGAAGCACCGCTGCGGCTACTGTAGCCAAGGCATTGTGGGAAATGTAGTTTTTTTTCTCGTTTTCGTTACGACCGCGCTATGGCAGAGATGGGCGAAGACGTCAGCGCGCAGCGCTGGGTGTACAAATATGGCCGCGGCTTCGGCCTAGCTCCGGGGCTCTTTTACGTTTAATGTGTGAAACGGCAACAGTTTCGCTCGTGAGTACGGATGCGGAAGCACCGCTGCGGCTACCGTAGCCAAGGCATTGTGGGAAATGTAGTTTTTTTTCTCGTTTTCGTTACGACCGCGCTATGGCAGAGATGGGCGAAGACGTCAGCGCGCAGCGCTGGGTGTACAAATATGGCCGCGGCTTCGGCCTAGCTCCAGGGCTCTTTTACGTTTAATGTGTGAAACAGCAACAGTTTCGCTCGTGAGTACGGATGCGGAAGCACCGCTGCGGCTACCGTAGCCAAGGCATTGTGGGAAATGTAGGTTTTTTTTCTCGTTTTTGTTACGGCCGCGCTATGGCAGAGATGGGCGATGACGTCAGCGTGCAGCGCTGGGTAAACAAATATGGCCGCGGCTTCGGCCTAGCTCCGGAGCTCTTACGCCTCTCATACGGCCGTGACCGGACTTCGCGGCGCTCTGCATTCGGTCTATAAGACGCACCAACTTTTCCCCCTCAGTTTTGGGGAAGAAAAAGTGCGTCTTATGAGCCGAAAAATACGGTAATTTTTTTTCAACAGTGGGAGGCAGAATAACAAATCCTGAAAAATGCTTTTGAGAGCAGCTAAATATTGATTTCCACTGGAATAACTGTCGTTTTTGTCATAACCTTTGTTTCTAATGCCAAAGGTCTGACATTTTTTGTAAGTAGCTTGCAATATTTTTTTTTAGTCTGCATTCCAAATCTCTTCAACTTATTACAATTTGTTTAAAATCCAACTGCAATACCTAGAACAAAGACACCTTGGTCAGACCCAACACTAGTTAGAACGTCAGTCAGCGAAGAGTTTGTGGGGGTTTGGGTGTGGCTTGTCTTTCGATACCAAATATCAAAGATAAGTGCTTCAAGTGTTTATGGAACCGCATTGCCTGACAAATCTGGATAATAGAGGTCAGGCACTTTAATAATTAAAATACTAATGAGTCATAGAAGCACTATCGGACGAAAATACATCACATCCTGAGAAATTCCCTTTCAAACAGGAAGTCAAAAAGTCAGAATAATTGTTCACCGCATGTAAATCTCTGAAAAATATCATATTGTTTACATCCTGTGATTCATATGTGAACAAGAAAAATAAGAACTGTATTAGTTTATACATTTTTCACATTTGTTTATTCTAAGCAAAAGCACATAGCTCAACTAATTAATGTGCTCATTTTACCTTGCTCTTTGAATCTGGACATCTGCTCTGTGCTGTTGAAGGTTGAACTCCATGTGTCTCTGTAACCTCCGGGGTGAAATCCCCCTTCTCTGTTTTGTCAGCGTTCAGCCTTGTTAACTGTCTGGTATAGGAAGTCATTTGCTGGGAGTAGTCATTTTTTTGGCATGGGACAGACTGTGATTTCTCTCTCTTGTGGCATTGGTAATTACCCCCTTAACCCCTCACTCTCCCTCTCATAGACAAGTGCTGGCATCCCTTTCAACTCTATCTTCAAACCTTGAGACTTTAATTTAAATGGCTGACAATTATCACCTTGATGAAGTGATGCGTAGATCGGGCAAGAAGAGGCCCCTGTGGCATTCTAACAGCCCCGCATCTTCTATGAATAATTGTTGTATAGAATGCTCTTTTATTGCCAGGGGAGTGTGTTTGTTATAAGTTTTGACATTTCTGAAATAAAAAAACTGTTGCCTCTACTGAAATGTGAAAAAGATTTTTTAAGAATAATGTCTATTAATATGCCTCATGGATGAAATGTGAAAATAAGGTGAAATCATATGAAATAAGGTGCTTTGACTCTTGGTTTTAATTTTAATTTAATGCTGCATTGTGAACTTGTCTTTAAATTGTTTACGCTGAACTGAAGAGAACTGATCCTTGTAGATGCAGTGAAGGAACAAATGACCTGACCTGTCTAGATAAAACTTGCTGGAATTAGTCACCAAGAAGCTGAAGCTGCTGTCCACTCTTTGGTAGCGACACAAGTTCAGTGGAGTGTTGAATATCTGCCCTCAGGGCATCAGAGTAAACGAGGAAATGACGTAAACGCGTTGCTGAGCAGCAGTTTAAATGAGAGGTTGCGACCCGTTACTACACCCTCACCCAGGGCTTTGGGTCATTTTATCTGTCTGCTGGTTATGAAAAATACAATTTTTTTAAAATAAAATGTATTTAAATGTTATCTCTCTGACAAGATATTGTAAATAGAAATATAGTAGAGAGTGTGTTTTGGGTATATTACGATTTCTAATTCGATTTTTGATCCAAACATCAAAAATATCATATGATTTGTTCATGTAATTTGGTGGGATGTTAAAAATTAATGAAATTAACAAGAAGAAGCAGCTATGTTGGTGGAAATTCATGAAAATGCCAATAGAACACAACGAAAGAAGTTTCTCAAGTAATTTCTTACAGTTGTCAAGATTTAAAAGAATTTATAAAAAATATGTTTAATACGAAATTTTAATATGCAATATGAAAGTCAACTACCAACTTATAAATATTAACACATCAAACTTTACAGAGAGCATTGCTGCTATGGATGCACCCATCATGATTGTTCATAACCGATTCAGATTTTTTACTAACAAGATGCCGATCCCGATTTCCGATTAAAAAAAAAACAAAAAACAAGAAGTTATGCATGTAAACAACCTGTACAACATGTTTATTTAGTATTTAACTGGTAAGACTGGCTTTTAAAAAATTAAATAAGTATATGCCTTTAAAGGGGAAGAGCGCCCTCTTCATTAAACGGTAGGGGAAACACTGCTGATGTTCAACAGGGGTAATGTTCAACATTCTAGAAAAATGGAATTGGCCATCTTACTGTACAAATTTTTCCAGATTTAAATGTGAATGCATTTGACAGAGCACATGAAGTTCCCTCTACCCCCCAGGTAGCCAACGTCTTTCTCAGCTCACATTGGGAACCAGTCCAACTCAGGACCATGTTCCTGAGTTGAATAATAAAAACATATTATTCAGACAATAATATATTATTCAATTCCTGAATATGATGGATGTTTTTTCGTTTGGTTACAATTTTGATATTGATGACTGAACAGTCTCCGCTGGATCCAGTTTAGTAATTTGTTTTCTTTCTCAGGAATCGGGGACGGGGAAAAGCTGTGGTGGAGGATGAAGACAGCACAGATGGAATGGAGACAGCAGAAACAGGAAGCACACAGGAGACAGGTAACTCTAGTGTTCTTTTCCTCTTCTTGGTTTCCACCATAGTAACGCTTTGTTTTATTCCTCCTTTTTGCAAATATAACCTCTTTGAACTACTATTCCCACCGCTCTGGTTTCCTGTATCAATCTTTCCTTTCCGCAATCACATCTCCCTTTGCTCAAGATTCAGAGAGCGAGGCCACTTCTCCTGTGAGCCAGTTCCAATGATAAACAAAATCACAATGTGGAGCCTTGAATTGATTTTCTTTCCCAGCTGTGCAGTCAATCTAGCTCAAACCTTGGCCGGCCAAGGAGGAGCTTTCAAGAGTCTCGGCCATCCACACTCTTTGAGCAGGATTGATGAGCTTTTCGCCCATCTCCACATGGCTCCACTCTCTAGCTCTAATTGAAAGGATTTGACTCCAGCCACAGCCTCTCTTTTCTGGAGTCACCCCAGCACCTCTCGAAGCGTGTGATTCTTCACTTCGTCTCAGCCAGTGGAAGCTAACGCTCACTGAAAGCCATTTAAAATCTCATCTTGCACATTTTGACCTCATTTTCATGGTCCTTTACTTGCTTGTGGCTAACTGTATTCTGTTGCAATACGAGTTTATATGCTTTGTTTTGGAAAAAACATGTTATAAGAATATAACGTTCGGTTTAACTCTTATTATAAACTTAAGTTTTGTTTTTATACTTTGAAATTGCTTAAAACATTATTATTTTAATAATTGAACTAGCCCGAATCTGGTGTAGTTTTGATCAAATACAAATTAAATGTTGACCAAACAAATTTTAATCCAGGTAAAAAAAAACATAAAAAACAAACAAACAAATTTTATATATATATGGAATTGTAAAATATGGAACAGTATTACATTTTTGCATTCCTTTCGGTTTATCGTTACAAAAAAAAGATATATGGGCTTATTTGTGTGTGAAATAAATGATGGGATGCAGAAAGCAACAAAGAATCTTTGGAATCATAGAGAGATGAAAACAGAATGGTCAGTGCCTCATGATGACCCCTTCAGCCAGCATTTTTAAGAACGCGATGTTCTAAATAGGACCTGGCTAATATTCTATGGTTTTGGAGACTCCAGGGTCCTCATAAGCTTCTGAAATGACTTCTGAGAAAATGTGTCTCTGCACAATCTTTTTGCATTCTCATTTGACACTGCCTTACGACACTAGTTGTTGGTACCACTTGTTAGACGTCCCTTTGGCGCCATGGTGTTTGATCAAGGCATGTTGTCGCATGAAATTTCGGAACGAAAATTCAGATCAGTGTTTAGAGGCCTTAAGTCTGAACCTGTGTGATGAAAAGATGTGCAGCCCTTCTTTTGGCCAAGGTAGATTAGCATTTAGTTTTGTTGTTTTGCAGAGATTTCGGCTAAACACAATTGTTTTTTTTCCCTTTTTTTCTCGATCACACAGTTCAATGATAAAGGAAATTACTATTTTTCTGAGCCAAATCAGTTATCTGCAAGTCTTTATTTATCATGCTTACATTGGAAAATATGTGCACATTCAATACCACAACACCCCACTCTTCCTTCATTTACATACAATTAAATATGTTTAATACGCACACTTGAATGCAAAACCCGACAGCAAGAATATAGCAAAAACGAGCACAAAATATTTTACAGAACTGAATTCGAGCCTGTGTTGTTTTCGTAGATGACGACAATGACGTACCGTTTTCTCACACAACTCAGAAGATTTGATTAACACATTATTAGATTCCTGTGATCCTAACTTGTAATTACAACTAGGTACACAAGAAAGAGGCAACTATGTTATTAATAGATTTAAGACGCTAATGTGACCATTATTCTATTTTGAGAAGTGTACATGTAGCTGTAGTGTTATATAATGATAATAATAATTAGATGAATTGTACTCTGTTGGAGAGCTGACCGTTTCAATAAATGTCAAATCACTTCCACCTTGGGGTTGGAACACTGTCTCACAATAAAAAAATTGAGCTAGCGTCAATAAGTGTAGTAAACACTTAGCCTCTTTAACCTCTCAATACCTGCTTTCTCAATGTCATGAAGGAAGTAACTGCCACTATTATTATGAAAGACACTTAATACGCATCTAAAAGCGTATGATTCTGCGTATGGTTGGCATCCAAGACCATGTTCATTTTTGTTTTTTCTATAGTATTAGAAAAATAAACTGAGGAAAGGCATTGTCTTTAAAATATCACTACATCAGTCTTATAAGCAGATGATGTAATTTTCCATTCTGATCTGGTAAAAAGCCAGAACCTTTTTGTTTATAGTAGAACTACAAAAAGTGGTACATTTTGAATCATTAATTCAAATTCTACTACGGTGTAGTTAGTTGGCAATTAAATAGATTTTGGCTAGTTTTTATTTTTTTAACTATATATATATATATATATATATATGTCTGTCTGTCTGTCTACACACGCACACACACATATACTTTTTTTTTTTTTTTTTTTAGGCTGAGGGCATCAGCAGGATGCCTGTTTATTCTACTGAAGTCTTAGATGGACTTTGAACTCCGTGTTTCGCTTCCAACAGTATATTGGAAAATAATTATCAATCAATGCTCTTTGATGTATGTTTACTTGAAAAGAAAAGTTAAAATTTTTCCCATTAATAAATGATAAAAAAGTTTTTGTTATCTTTTCCAAACCAGATGGAAGGTTTACTCAGAGACTATGAGAAATCAGTCATTATATAAAAATGCAAACAATAATTTTTGCTGCGCGATATATTTGCTAATATTTGTCACAAACGGCCTCTGTCTTGTCTGATATTTCATCGCCTCAATGGCGGAGGCGGGGTTTGTGCAGGGTTTCCATACACAACACAGAGCGGACAGTGACGGGTGAAGAAAAGGGCACCGTGCTATAAAGTTTTTCCTGACGGGAAGAGTTAGTAAGGAAGATCAAGTTCTAATGGACTTGGTTTCTAGCTGCATTTGTCAGTGCCGGTCTGGAAATACTAAAGGGAGTGATAAAGGAGAGCCAATGAACATGAACGAACCTGGTCCATTTTTTTTTTACCTTGGAGCAACAACTGCAGTTGGAGCTGAAGAGGGATCTTCCAAACAGATATTTGTTAAAGATGCCTGTTTCCGAGAGAGAAAATACAAACATGACAGTGCAAAATGGCAATGTTATGGATGGTGTACCTTGCTATGTAGCCAAAAAGATGCGGCCATTAAACACGGTTGAAAAACCAGCAATAAAAATATGCTACAAGCAGTTCCAATTGCCAATGAAAGCATACATCTCTCAAAATGTTACAGGATACAAGATGACGTTCTGATAAGGATAAAATACATCTTCTTTTATGCTGCCACTACAGATTTGTGGTCAGGCTCAAAATCGAGTTCTTGCTCTTTTTAACAAACGTGAATTTATTATTTTGTTTGTTTAATAAAATTTTTTGTACATTTATTGTACTTGCATTTTTATGCTATTATATTGCCATACTGCCATTATACAAATAATGGAATAAAATGGTCTTAAAATTACAATAATATTGTTTAGTGCATTCTTTTGTTGCATTATTTTGAACAGCAAAAGGTAGTTATTGGGACAGCCTTAGCTGCCAGACTAAAGTATCTATGTATATAATTACAGCATTCTGAGACTTTTTCTCGTTAGTGGGGTTTTGTTTACAAAAGCCTTGGCAGTTTTGAATATTTTTTTTTATGTGTTTTTCTTTCTCACTTTTGTTAAGATTGCAGAGCCCGTGGTTTTTATAGAAACTCATTTTCTGTGTTTGTTTAATGTATGTATGTATGTATGTATGTATGTATGTATGTATGTATGTATGTATGTATGTATGTATGTATGTATGTATGTATTTTAGATAAAATGTCTTATAAAATCAAGGGTAATTGGGTAATTTAAGTTTATGTAACTTTATATGGGTGTACCTTCATTATTATGCCATTAATACATTTTTGTTGGAAACACTTTCAAAAATATGATTTCCACAATCTTATCGCAATACATTTTCGTTGCAGTTATTCTAGCAGCACTTGTTTATATTAATGTAGGCCCTTAAAATCTCCATCCCCACCACCCATGGGTTGTCTTATAGACATATATGGTTATACTGTTCTCTAGATATATGTATACAGTGTAGGGCTGAAACGATTAGTCGACATTGTCGACAACGTCTTCAATAAAAAAATTGTCGACAAATATTTTTGTTGTCGAGTAGTCGTTTGATGTCATGTGACCTAATGTAAGGGTCACGTATCGCGATTTGAGCGCTACGCCGAATGCTACAGCAGTAGAAGAAAATCAGCACGATTTATGATGGAGTGCAAACGAATCCAAACGAGTAAGGTTTGGGAAAGTTTTACTAAACTTAACCAAAAATGCTGTCGTGTGCAATACATGCAAGGCGGAACTTGCTTTTCGCGGGAGCACAACGTGCATATTGAACACTTAAAGATGAAGCATCCCTCTGCGTGAATGCGCATTCAATCACGTGACTGCGTGAAATGAGAGTTCAAATAAAATGTTTACTCGTGAAGACGTTTTGATTTTTATTTTGCTTATATGCTGCGTAGATGTCAAATTTACTTGTGACACAATGTTCAACTATAAATATTGTTTAAAAAGTTTTAAAAAATGCAATCGCTTAAAGCAAGTTGCTTACAGCAGTGAATATTGTAATACCGGTAATTTATGAATGTACAGCATTATACAAACTTTAGATGTTTATATTTTATTTGCGTATTCATTAGAATAATTAACATTTAACGTAAAAAGAAGGATTAAACAAAGTAAAAAAAAACATTGATGTAAAATAAAAAGCTATATAAATCCATTCACATTATGGGAAAAAAACTTGTCCCACAATGGGGAATGTTTATTTAATAGCTTTAAGAGTCAAAAATAGAAATAAGATGGAGACACACACCAAAGCATTTCTTTCTCACACCATTCTTTATCTTATGCTGATTCTAAAATGTATCTTTATGTGTTTCTTAAATTTTGAAATGTTGCCAGATTTTTTAAGAATTGTTAGATTATCACCCTCCAAATATCTAGTTTCAATAACTGTGTCTTTCCCTAGGATATTACTTTTGATGAACTAAAACGAGTGGTAAACCAACAATTATTAATGCTGCTGTCAAGATATGTTCACATTCAACTTTCTTTTTGCCTGTAATGCAGCTGATTATTTATTTTTTTCTATTGAATTAGAACAAAACATGTAAACAATGCTTAGAGAGCATTTGTGTGTAATTTGAGTGTAACAGAATCAGAAAACTTAAATAGAATGACATGTTCATTGGCTCAAAGTTCATTAAAGCAACTATTTCAAAAGCTGAAGTGATTTTTTTATTTTATTTATTAGTTAGAATATTTGTAACTCATTATTTTAACTAGTTGAAAAAGCAGAATAATCGTCAAAGGCTGCTGATTAATCATTGAAATAATCGATGACTAATCGAATAATCGGTCTAATAATTGATAGATTAATCGATTACCAAAATAATCGTTTGTTGCAGCCCTAATACAGTGTATAAAATATTGTGGTTCTAGAGCACTGCGGTAAATTGCTTCTCAGAAATGCTTGATGTTTGGGTGCGAAAATTAGGAAATTTGTTGTAAAGTCCACTAATCTTCATCAATAACCATCGTCATGGACTTGTGCAAGTTTTCAAATTACAAATAGTTTAGGTGATACTATATCTGGCTCTTAAGGGTAAAAAATATTTTCACCCTAAAGATGTCCACAGTTGTAACCAACCAGTTGACCTGCATTTTCTTTGATTTTTGTCTGTCGTCAGCTACTAAAGGGCAGCAGGAGGGGCCTAAGAACACTTCAGCAGGTGCAGTTTCATCTGAACGGGAGGAAGAGGAGCAATCATCGTTGCCTCTTCCTGCGAGCCCTCAGACGGGGGCGGCACAAACATCATCAGCCTCTGGAGAAGCTAAAAGCAGGTCAGAGCTGCATCCTCTCGCCAGACTGAGTCACAGGCAGCGTGGGAAGTGTCTGTTTGTGAATATGTGTTAGCGTGTGTCAGTGTGAACGTTTGCAAGAGGTGATGTGTGTCTTATGAGGCTTATTGACTCTGTTATGTTCTGAAGACTCAGAGCTGAAGGTCGGATGATAAACGTGCATATATGAGAGGAAAGATATGTGTGGATGGTTGCCGCTGTTCTGTGTTATGTTGGGGGATGGGCTTAATCAAAGAGCATTCTGGGTAAAGAAGACTGCACTGCATGAAGTGTTAGCTTGGCACAGTCCAATTTTTCCAGGAGCACAAGGCTCTACGTCTGACCAGCTGCAGTGTGCTTTCTGTACTGGATCCAACAATGGAATATTCTGATCTTAAAAGTGATCGGTTACACAAAATCGTAACATTTGAAAAAAAAACAAAAAACAAACACATACATTTTTCATGCTTATTCTAAATTAATTTTCAATGGGTTTCAGACACTAGATGACACTCAAGCTTTAAAGCAGATACTTAGTCTGGCTACAAACATAGCCAAACTACACACTTGCACATATTGGAGCCAAACTTGCTAAAAAGAACATTAATTTCCTTATTTATGTTATCCAGGGATTGGTTCAATGAGTATTTTTGGATTTTGTCATGCTTTGAGGAAAAAAGTGAATAGCCATGTTTCCATGCAAATATGTGTGTTAAGTGTATGCACAAAAAATGGAATTGTGCATAAAATATTTGCGAATAAAGCTCCTTTTCAATCCAACGAGTCCAAGAGGACAAAATACCGTATTTTTCGCCGTATAAGACACACTTTTTCTTCCCCAAAACTGTGGGGGAAAAGTTGGTGCCTCTTATACGGCGAATGCAGAGCGCTGTGGAGCGGAGGGTGGTCACGGCCGTAGGAGAGATGTTAGAGAGGCTGTGGCTTCGGCCTAGCTCCTGTTATGGTAAAAATATACCTTCTCAATTGATAATAAACCCTCGAGACCGTTTGAGAGAGAACACAGCAAATGCGGCTATTTATTGTAAAGATTTAGCAGTCTCAACGCATTTCCTACACACGTGTTATCCGCATTGGAAGAAGAACCTCGAGCCTTTCAGGGCGGGACTGAAGTATGACGTGTGCTCTTAAAAGTTTCCCAATGACATTTCTCTAAATGACCACTAGATGGTAGTATTATATAGGAAAATTCCCATCACACTCCCCGGCGGTGCGCGCTGACGTCATCGTCCATCTCGTCGATCCTACCATAGCGCGTAGGACTCCGTGAAGGAGGACATTGTTATAAAATCATTTCAGAAGTGTGGCATTAGTGATGCCTTGGATGGAACAGAAGACAACATATTATTTGACACCAGTGAGGAAGAAAGTGATGACAATGACTGCGTGGATCTGTCCTTCCTTATTTCTGATATCAGTGACGAAGAGGAATTATTGAGGTTTGAATAAAAACATTACAGCCTTTTTTGTTACTTTTACTGTTTACTGAGTGTTCATGTTACATGTTTGGCATATAATTGTTCTTAAACTGCTGTTAACTTTTACACAGTTGATATAAAATATTTTACTACAGTATTTGGTTCAGAATCTTTTTTTTCTAGATCTTCCTCATTTAAAATTGGGTGCATCTTATATACCGGTGCGTCTTATATGGCCTAAAATACGGTAATCAGTTCCTGAAAAACTAGCTGCAGATATCAAAAGAAAAATGGAAGTTGCTGCATTAGGAGAAGGTCTTTTTTTCATTCATAATATGTTTCTTTCAGAGGCGGGAAACTGCTCTTTAGGAACGCAGGACGTCAAGACTGGGAGGCGATAACCCCGAACCACTCTGATGACAGACTTTGATTAAAGAATTTTGACCAAATCTAAATTAGTCCATTCGTTTGTCCAATAAATGCAACCCCATCATGCCCAAGCCCGAAAACTCATTGCATTGGGATTTATTCTGTAGTTTATGCACATTTTTCCTATCAGATAAAATGTTTTTATGCACATTTTCCAAATTTATGCGCAATGTTTTTTTTTAATCGATATACCAAAATGCACATAAAAATGTGCACATGTTTATTTAACTGTATAATACAAACAACTATTTCTGATTTGTGGTCTTCAACATTTATTATGGCATTATAATATCCATATCTGCAGCTCAAATCACATCAAATTGAGGAAGTACAGTCTTAACAGAAATCACATTCTTGGAGTTTCAGTTCTAAATTTGTGCCATTGCTGTTTGTTTATGCTCTCAGCTGTGAGGGGCTCTATGTTGATATTGAACTACTAACTTGCGCTTTTCTTGCCACAAACACATAAACTCTCAGACCTCAGTGCTAACAGCGATCTCACCACAGCTTACGTCTCCAAAGGTCAGAAGTGGAAGATTGTTAGCAGAAAAAAAGATGGAGGCTGAGTGTTTTGCTGTGTCATAAATATATAGATCATTATAGATAGATGTGAGAAAGAAGTGTGTGAGTGCGAATACATATACTTACACGTAATAAAATGGAAAGCATCTATTTGAGCCTTATAGTGACTCAGCAGCACCTTTGTTGGCTTCTGTTTTTAAAGTTTTGGCTAAAAAACACTTTCACTGTATGTAAACACTGATGTTGCAATGTATACGTGAACATTTTGGTAAATGCAACACGTTGTAAGACAGCTAAACTTACCAGATATAAGCTGGGTATTGCAGACACAAGGATTTTTTTTACCATGTCTTTACTCCAATCAACACGTTTAAGACCGGTTTTAAGACCGTGCTTCCTTGTCTGAAAGACTTGTGAGCACCAGCCAATTCAGCTTGGGGGCTGCCCACATATTGATCATATTGTTTATTAAAGGGTTTATTGAAGGCAAGAAAGGTGGAGCATTAGTGCGAGAAGGGATAAGTGAATGTTTGTCGGGGGGCTGTCCCTTTATAAACAGTAGGGGAAGCACAGCTTAGACCTTTTGATTTTGAGTAATAAAGTACTACCCGAATGCCATATTATAAACGGATTTCCAAACAATTGCCTAAAAATGCACACCACAGCACATATCCCAACACAGGGTGCGTACAACCCAGATCCCAAATAAATTCATCCTGTTTTTCCTTAGTAACACACATTATATATAGTTTGATTTTTGTAAACAAGCATTTGTTGCTTTATCAATAAGCAACAAACACCTGTAATAAAATGTGCCTTTTTGAGATACTCTGCTCTGTTATTAAATTGTGTTGTTGAAATAAAGTTCCCTCATAAATATTGCCTTTGTCTGAATATATGCAACATCTTTTTAATGGCTTACAATCCTCCTCTGCCTTCCTCGCAGCAAACAGCTCTGTGCCTTCTGTAACTGTGGAGCTCGAAGCCTGTTGGGCCAGGGAACTCTGAAGCTGTTCAGGGTTTCACCCGGAGACAACCCTCCACTCCCAGAGTCCTCCACAGCAGAGGCCCACCCCACTGATGACAAGGCTGGGCCTGGTAACCAATCACGGGAGCACCGGGGCGTAGAGAGGTAAGCTGATTGGCTGTGGCTACTGAGACTGTCTTATGAGATCAGCTGTGATGTGTGGCGTAATGTTTAAACGAGCTCAGCCAGTGGGACTTCAACAAACGGTTTTATTTCTTTTAATTTGGATCCGATTTTTTGGCGAGAAGAAAGTGTTTCAAGAGCCTGAGGGTTTGTGTGTGCACTCACTGTGACTGTTCGTGAAAAGGACAGTGGGGTACTGAATCTTGACGTCACGGCTTGAATCACCCTCATCTGGATGAAATTTTAGGCTGTTTGAATACGGATCTTTCCAGCTAAAGTGAAGCCCATTGATCTAGCTTGAGAGTGTTTGTTTTTGCTGCACATCCTGGAGACAAACTCATGTGGAGACACGGCTTTGGTCCTGGATTAACCCTCTGCACTAACTAAGCAAAAGGCAAAGCTTGTTTGTTGTACACACTTAATTCATAGCCTTTTGTTACTGTTTAGTGTACACTACAGCTTTCATGGCAGTGTAACAAAATTTGAACCCTTGAAAATTTGAACCCATGAACCCTTAGAAGTCTCTGCACGCACCGGTGACTATTTAAATTTCAAATATAACATGTAGGTTTCAAATTTAGTTTTGATGTTTTTGGTTTTAAAAGATTTTTGGCAAAGTTTTGATTCACTAAACTGTTTTTTAATAATTTGCAACTGATCATTATGCACGAATATTGAATTAGATCAAAATTCTCACTAAATTTTAATCTGCGCATTCTTAGACCTTGTTTTTAATAAGCCATGACAATTTTGATTGCGTCATAACAAAAAAAGGAATCCGAAGCTGTATTTCTGCAACTTTTTGCCATATTGGCACCAAACTTGGTGTGAGTCATCAGTACCTAGGCCTTGTGTACATGTGTACACAGACCCTTATCTGCATGTGATTCTGGGCATGAACTCAAAATTAGGGCTAAAATTGTGCTTTAAAGAGAAGTGTTCGTATTAACAGATAAGCGATCGCTCATCCTCTTTTCTTTTTCTCCATAAATGCACCTCACACAATGTGAATTGCTTCTGCGCCACCTTGTGGCATGGAGTGAATTACAAGTCACCGAAGCACCATCTAGTGTTCAGGAGATGGTCTGTGCCTTCAATTTTAAATGCTAGAGAAAGATGCAGGGAGCTGATGACACAGCCACAAAAGGTTTTAAGGCTGACTCCAAAACATAAATTAATAAGAGCCATCTAATGTCACCAAATTTTATGTTGTGCTCAATCTCATCAATATGTTTGTTTTTGTGTTTGCGCTGTCCAAACATTCCAAACATTCTGCCTGTTTGGAAGCTTGAATACTTGATTTTATACCGAACCGCTCGGCTAACCCTCCTCGGTTCGCTACGTGCTTGTGAACCGTGTTTTTTCGGTTCCTCATTTGAATAACTCCTGTATTTATTAACCTCTTAAGCCCGAGAGTCCCCGGTACCGGGGACTTGCCCCCTTGTGCGTTACATTTTCACTCATAGCTCACTAACCCTGAGAATAACCCACACATATTAAATACTGTTGTGCTCAGCGGAAACTCCTCTAAAAACGTATCTAATTCAATTTCATATCCATTAACCACAGCTCGAACGCCATGCAAATAAACAACAACATAGTCGGAGTATAATTCATGACCAAGTTTTTGTTTTTGTGCGATATGTATCCACAATATAAACGGAAACACCAAAACCATGGCATCAAATGAAAGCTAACAACCAGCTGAATCCAGCGATATGCAACTCATTTACATTGCATGAAGTCTTTTAGAGCAGGGAGCGAAAGTTCCCCGAAAAAACGCCAGCGAAAACCAAGCAAGCATGTAAATCTTGTCTTACCTTTGCCGTTTTTTCAACAAAAAGTTATTTCCATAGCGATAAAAGTCCGTTTGTTGTTATGTCCGGTCGATAGCTTCGCGAAAACTCCATTTTGTATTTTTCTGTTGCTCCGTGGCCTCATGACGTCACCAAATATGGAATGACTCCCCGTGCGTAAGAGGTGGTCTCTCCACGCTGCGCGTCGTGTGATTCGTCGGCGATCCCGTCAGTCTCAAAATGGTTGATCTCATTGGTTTCCATAGAATCAGAGCTTTCCAGCGATATATAGAGCTCCCGGATTGGACAGATGGTCGGGGGGTAGGGACACGCAGAAGCTCGACGTCGAAAGCGTTTGTGAATGAAAGGTTCCCAAAAGCGCAGCAAGATGGGGTAAATGAGCTTCCACCCCCCTTTTACAGCGTTTCTTTAGGAGTTTTTTTTGCTGAAATCATGTCCCGTAAGCAAGAAAAGAAGACTATGAACGTAGCTGAAGCTTTGGACAAGATTTTTTCCATATTTCAGTTATTGTGCCAAATTGTGCCAAACTGTGAAATCATGGATTACGCCTGAACTTTGTTCAATCAAAACCTTTACAGAATATTAGTTTCTTGTAGTATGAACACCAAACTTGCTACAGATGTCCTTGACATGTAGTGGTTACAATTGATTGTGTTTATTTGCTTCGTTATAAGTAAAATAAGGAGATATTGGAGGAAACATGTGTTTTTTTTTTAGGCGGAGTTCATTTTTTGGCCATTCCAACATTAATTACTCTTACCCAGTGTTCTTGACTGTCAAATTAACTCATCCACACCACTCCCCAAGAACCTATCTTCATTTTGCTACCAAGATTTGCAGTTTAGGCCTTGTAAAAGCTGAGAAATGCCTTAAAAAGTAAAAGTATAGGATTTTCGGAAAATAGGCCTCGGGGCTTAAGAGGTTAATATTAGTTTCAAAAGAAAAAGGCAGATGTCAATGAAAGAAACGCACGTCCAAAAGCAAATATTCAATCAGTGAACTTCTCCTTTTTGTAGATATCCAATCAACGAGCGCTAAAGTTAGAGGGAGTGGGACTTCTCATGTTTCACTGAGCCAGGGAAGGAATAGTCAGCTTTATTGAGGAGACGTCGGCTTTGCTGACAAATATAACAAAGATGGAAAACGGTAAACAAAAATGTGTCCGTGTGCCAGGAATGTTTTCAGATGTAATCATGCAAAAGTCGACATATGAAACATGAGCTCTCATCTGCACAGTCTTCAGACAGTTGTTCCCCTAGGTGCCCGTAACTTTCGCCTGCCTTAAATCCCCCTCTTCCCACGCTAATTCGCTCGCTGCTGAAGAAGCTCATGTCCACAATTATTTATTTTATTGTTGTATTAATGAAAAGCTTTGTAGTTGTGTCTTGATGTTTGATTGAGCAAAATAAAGAGAATTCTTTCAAATGGCCATTAGTTATCAGTTCATGGGGTCCGTACAAATGTTTGTACAAAAGCCATCAGAACAGAACTGAAAACCATGGTTAAAATCTGCAGTACGCACTGAACCACAAGCTTTGTGTACCGTTGCATCCCCAGTAGCCAAATAGAGAGTTGATGTAACGCATTTCGAACTGCAGTAATAGTAGAAATACAATTCATATGGTTATGAATTTCAATCTGTTCTGACATTTAATTAAAATTTTGATCGAGGTCATGAAAAGAAGAAAAGATGAATTAGACTGATGTTGTTGAATAATGGTAGGGTTAGCAACATTTCTTCAACTGTCCTGAAGGGCAAAGTGCTCATTATGGCCAAGGCCCTGTCACGATTATTTCTCAAGTTCATGTCAAATTCTCTACTAATGACTGTGTGTTAGAGTAGAAAGAAAATGTCCAAAAAGTCATAAAAAGTGTTCAAATGAGAAACTTGGCAGTTTCTTCATCAAGACATCAGTGGTCCCCAGTTGTCAGCAAGCACCTGAGAAGAAAAATGATTGTTAGAAAAGGTGTTCTATTTGTATTTTTTAATTGACCTGATTTTGTGTCTGTCATGCATGCCTGAAAAAGAATGCATCCTGATCAAGTTTCGTATATAAACTTACTTGTATCTTAGAACACTTAGAAGAAAGGCAATATGCGCAGTCATGTCATCTTGCTTTTGGAGGTCGGTGTTTATGACTAAAAGTACATTTCAGGTGTTGTGCAATGAAATTGGTTTTAGGTTATGCCTTTAATGCCGCCCAGTCATTGTTTCCATCGTACTTTATGCACATTTTTTCTTATCGGATAAAAAGTTCATCCTACTCAATTGTGGGCATAATTTTAAAAAATTTAAGGGCATCTAAATATTTAATGCGATATTTCTAAATGCGCATAAAAGTAGGTGGGTCAAAACGCATCGAAAATTAGCAAAAAGCCATTTCAATTCACATTGATTTACCATAATAATGAAATTTGTTATTTTTGCCTCATTTTTCTGACTGTTTTAACTTACTCAGTTAATACGCAGATGTTTCGTCGTGTTATGACTGCCAAGTGGGGTTGACCCAGAAGGGGGCGTGGTGAATGCATAGCGGAGGTAGTGTTGCTCACCGGATAGAGTGACAGGATAAGTTAGCAAAGCCACCCACTTCCTCTCAGTGCATCTATGCTCAGTATTTAGTCCATTGCATGTTTTTTTTGTTTTTTCCACAAATGACAGATGCTACTGAAAGCTGAAACTCTTTTAACTTACAATCAGCTCGTGAATTCACGTGAGAAAATATACAAATGAGACAAATCACTCCTAGCCAAGGACTGTTTTAGCAAACTAATGAACCTAATTTACCTAAGTAAACCCACTATTGCGCCTTTAGCCGCATGATTTGAATACAGTGGCATCAGCACATCAGTAAGCTGCAAGTGCACACTTGGCCTTTGGAAGTTTGCTTTTCATATGTGTGCTTTCTCTAAAAGCTGATCATTAGCCAGCAGCAACGGGGAGGCACTGAGCAAGGCCCCAACAAAGAGCCCTGCTCACCCACCCAGCTGCTTAATTTGTCTTGCCTCTTTGGAGCCAATCAGCCAACTCCCAGGGGCCTATGTGACGTAATGAGCTGCCAGTCCAAAGCTGGCATTTGGCTGGACCTGCTGAGCTTCGTCATCTGTGGTGCAACGGGGCTTACTGTGGACCATCCAGGCGCAATGCTGGGAAAAAGGCATTTTTAGAGTTTCTTGAATAAGAAAAATAACGTTCTCTTATGTACTAGCCCAGAACATTTTTTCAGCTATTTGTTTATATTTACAGTTTGAGTCCTTTTAAATAAAAAAATACATCTCAAATTGTTCCATCCCCATCTATTATCATGGGATTGCTCCTAATGTCACTCCTGCTCACACACGCTGGGCCTGAAATCAGCACAGAACCCCTGTATATAGGGGTTGTATATGTCAGCCATCCCAGCAGGTGGATTGAGGAAGGGGACAATGAGATACACCCGCCTGTGATGGATGGGGTTTGCTTGCCTTATGTGTTTGTGATGAGTCATTTCCGTTCAATCGCTTAATCAATCTCTGCTATATCACATACGCACACTTCACCCCCACACGCCTAAATTAAAGTGGCATTGAGGCAAACCTTGAAATAATCACATGAAAAGTCTCTTGGTACCAGTGAGAATAGTGAGCTTGTACACGTTCACATGCTTTTCTAAAATAAACATAATGATCCATGGGGGCATTTATATGATACACTGCAGATGTTTAAAGTTTCCCCACTTGCAAAGAATAGATAAATCATATCTTCACCTCAACTATGAGACTGAATTAAAAAACAAAGTCCTGGTTTCAAATCCCGAACCAGTCGTCTTTCCCATCCATCCCATTCTCTCTCCTCCTTATTCACTCTCCACTGTCCTCACTGGTCAAAAGAAAAAAAAAAAGTTATCTTAAAAAAAAAAGATATTCACTCCTCTTCCACAGGAAAACCGCAACGCAGTCAAATTCAGGACGAAAGTCCTAGTTACCGTATTTTTCGGCTCATAAGACGCACTTTTTCTTCCCCAAAACTGAGGGGGAAAAGTTGGTGCGTCTTATGAAGCGAATGCAAACCGCCGCGAAGTCCGGTAACGGCCGTATGAGAGGTGTAAGAGCTCCGGAGCTCCGGAGCTAGGCCGAAGCCGCGGCCATATTTGTTTACCAAGCGCTGCGCGCTGACGTCATCGCCCATCTCTGCCATTGCGCGGACGTAACGAAAACGGGGGGGAAAACTACATTTCCCACAATGCCTTTGGCATCCGCATCCATACTTACGTCACGAGCGAAACTACAGAGATCAGCTGACTCTCGCATTTGAGTGATCTCTCACGCTACAAACCCGTTTTCTCACGCTAAAATACATTTCAAGATGTGAAATGGGCACAGCTCATAGTTTGTCTGCTATGTTTTTTGAGCCTGACAATAAGATGATGATCGATAAGCATCGTCTTCAGTCTGTGAGGGTTTTATTTCCACTAAGCATTCACTTGGACAGTTTCACAATCTTGGACAGTTTGATCCTTTATTAATGGAGTTATTTGGGTTTCATAAGCTGACAAAAATCAAAAGGATTTATATTAGAACAAAAAGCATACGCTTGTTTCCAGCGCTCGCTCTCTATCTCTCTCTCTCTCTCTCTCTCGTGCGCGCGCGCGCTCGCGCTCGCGAGGTAAACAAAACGCTCTCAATGACTGAAACTCTTCTTTAATAAACTCAAACTCAAATCATCTCTCAACGGTACATCTCACACATGTACATACGAGATAACAAACGTAAGTAACATGTTCTGCAATTAGGGAGTGTTTGATTACAGGGGGGCTCGACTAAAAAAGTTTGAGAACCACTGTATTATTACTAATGTGGGGGCAATCTTACTAGCTATTATTAGTAATGTAGTGACAATGTTACTGGCTATTATTAGTAATGTGGTGACAATGTTACTGCTATTATTAGTAATGTAGTGACAATGTTATTAGCTATTATTAGTAATGTAGTGACAATGTTACTGGCTATTATTAGTAATGTAGTGACAATGTTACTAGCTATTATTAGTAATGTAGCGACAATGTTACTGGCTATTATTAGTAATGTAGTGACAATGTTACTGGCTATTATTAGTAATGTAGTGACAATGTTACTAGCTATTATTAGTAATGTAGTGACAATGTTACTGGCTATTATTAGTAATGTAGTGACAATGTTACTAGCTATTATTAGTAATGTAGTGACAATGTTACTGGCTATTATTAGTAATGTAGTGACAATGTTACTAGCTATTATTATTAATGTAGTGACAATGTTACTGGCTATTATTAGTAATGTAGTGACAATGTTGCACTGGAACAGTGATGGTGATAATGAATGGTGGACTTTAGAGTGATGAGTGGGGGCAAAGAAAAACATTACAGCCTTTTTTTTTGTTACTTTTACTGTTTACTGTCTGTTCATGTTACATGTTTGGCTGTTAACTTTTACACAGTTGATATAAAATATTTTACAACAGTATTTGGTTCAGAATATTTTTTTTCTGGATTTTCCTCTTTAAAAATTGGGTGCGTCTTATGTGCCGGTGCGTCTTATGAGCCGAAAAATACGGTAAATTATATATTCTGATTTAATCAGCCTTTTCCACAGTTCCGTGATCGTAGAAATCGTAGGGTCCTATATTTGAGGTGTACCTCCATTCGCAAGGACCGATCTCTCAGAAAAACTGTCACTTGTTAAAACTTTTTAGCACTTAATGTGGATTATTTGGTGTCTTTTAAACTTGAGTTTTTGCAATATTTGGATGTATTACTATCAGATGTGAGCCTTTGGACAGAAAATGAGTAATTCACTCCATGTTTTCAAACAAAAAAAGAGAAAGCAGGCAATTTCTCAGAGCCAATGACCTACATAGAAAAGATTTTGTAAAATCGGCCTTTAAGTTGTATTTGTTTTGGATCGAAATATGATGAGTGTGTAGCAGTACTCCATCTCGATCAGCCGTGGACATTCCCCGGTGGTGTTTGCATGTTTTCCATGTGCTTGCTTTACTTTCCTCCTACTTCCAAAATCAATGATTCAGGGGTGTAGAAGATAAGGAGTAAATGTCAATTTTGAGGGAACATGGTGACCTGAGTGGGCGATAGACTTGCAACCTGTCCAGGGTGTTCCCTGGCTTTCGTAGAATGTGAGCAAAGCATTGGTACAGTAGGAACTAGAGTGACTCCATGACCATAACCAGGAGTAAGTGAGTAAAAGAGAAGGGGTGGATGGTTTCTCAGTATCCTCTGGAAGGTGAAATATCACAGATGCTAAAATAAAGCAACCAATTAGAAATATCTTTCCTGTGGCTCCTCAATCAGTAGAGCATTGTGATTGCAACGTAAAGCGAAAACAAGGGCTGATAAAACATTTTTTTTTAAATGTAAGTGGCTTTCAATTAAAGCACCTGCCAAATGCGTAGATATAAATCTTTAACTGGTCAAACTAACACAGGTCAGGGCATTGTGTAAACCTAAAGCCTGATGTTTTCTCTGTTTGGGGTCTTGCCTGCAGTGCTGTGGCTGAGGATGTCGGAGGCAGGATGTGGAATGAACTCCATCATGTCGGCCTGCCAGACAACATTGATGTCCGAGCTCTCTTTGATTCAGGTAAGACTTAGTATTGTGACCGTGGCATGTACAGAGGAATGGAAAATGCACTGGAAGTGAAATATTTGTCAATTATTAATCATTAAGTCGGAACTAATATTATAACTTTTTAATCAAGTATTAGATGTGGGATAACTCTATATTTTGCGTTTGTAGCACTGGTTTCTGTGAACCGGTTTGATATGCGAATGGTCTCCTTTGTATGGAAACAAAACAGTATGGTACCAATTCTGAATATTTGAGTTTATGAGGGCATTGCTCAATTCAAACTTACAAAAATGTAATTAGTCAATTAAAAACAAAATTTCAAAATTATCAAGTGAAGAAAAAGACTCCCTAAAAAAATTATTCATTTTAAAAACTGTAACATTTTGGATTTGAATTGAACCTTGATTCAAATTGTTTACACACATTTTTAACTGGTATTCATATTTCATGTATATTTTAATGTCTGGAACATTCTTGAACACAGAATCATTTAACGTCTACGGTGTAGCGGAGTATGGACGAGCTGACAATAATCCTTGTTATTGGGGGGAAATGCATGATATTGACTTATCCTAATGACATCATAATTTACCGTTATCGTGCACTGCTAAGTACAATATATTTATGAACCAATGAATGTTGATTTGCAATAAGAGTATAGCCTTCACTTGAAAAATTTTATAATTTTGTTTTCTAAAATTTACATTTCAGTTTATGTTATGTAAATGTGCATTTATGAACTTAAACTTACAAATTTGGATGAACATGAGACCATTTAGTGCCTATAGCTTTGCGTGGGGGTTCTTTCATCTGTTTAATTCTGAACTCTAGAATTGGCAATAAATGTTGTGGGTAAACACATTATTATCATATTTAAAAGTGTTTGCAACCTCAACATTTTCCTGAAAATACACTTTTTTTAAATATATTTTTGATTGTACTTTTTTGATACAAACATATTTCCCATTTTTTACATGGAGACGACACTGCAAAATAATGATCTAATTGTCATAATATGTTTCTAATTACTAGGGTTAGGCAAAAAAATTATGAATTATATAATATTATACAAATTAAATGTAACTTTTTCACCATTTAATGTACATTTCCCGTCTTGTTTGTGTCCACAGGCCATTGTTGGGCTCATCAGAGCTGTGTGCAGTGGTCAAATTGTGTTTGTCAAGCGGAGGATCAATCACTGCTGAACGTGGACAAAGCCATCCACTCAGGGAGCACAGAGGTATGCTGGGAAATCTCTAGCAGAGCTGGAATTTTACTTGTGAATGTAGTAGTGAGTAGAAATGTTTTGCAAGTGTTGCATCACTTCTCCGGAGTGCTTGAAGGGTTTTTTAAATGAGGGTTCAAATTTAAAGCAGATAATTCTCACAGTTGTATCGAATTTGGACCATTTGTAATTTTTATTGTATTAGATTTTTATTGAAAAAATACAATTGGATTGGATTTGCCATAACATTACTTAGTTTCCTGTTAAAGGCCTCACACCTGTGAGGGTTCTAGGCATCTTCACATAGTTACTGACTGTAGTAGCCTACTGCTGTTGCTGCGAGAGCAGGAGACATTTGAACGAGGCTCTAACTGCCTGCTAAAGGTCACCACCGATCATCTGGGAAACCGAAAAGGTCATGGCACTTAAAGGAGTATGCGCCGTTTCACTTCTTCACAGTTTGAATATCTGGTATGGAGTATATTTGATGCAAACGATGCTTAGTTTTACTTCCCACTTCGACCATAGCAATCTGTTTTTGTTTCATTATCGAGTGACATGGGAACATGGTATTGGGATTTCCAGGTTTCCCTATGATCTGTTGAGCTCTGTACTAATGATGTCAACATTAATGCGTTAACTAAGGATGCAACGGTACACAAAGCTCATGTTTCGGTACGTACTGCAGTTTTTAGCCACAGTTTTCGGTTCGCATGTTTGAATTCCATGAACCCCCATTATTTATCTGTTCATGTGATCTATACAAAGAATGGTTCAAAAATTACAATTTCCTAAGCCATCAAAACCAAAAACCTTGGTTAAAAACCGCGGTATGTATCCAACCGTAAGCTTTGTGTACTGTTCCATCTTTATTAAATGCTGGTGTTGTGTTTAGTTTAGTCTAAGCAGTGCTTCATTAAATGTGGTCTCTTTCACTGCACTCAAGCTTGGTGCTATGGTTAAGTGAACTTTTGGGCTTTTCTGTGGTCTGTGGGAGATTTGAGGCAGGATGGGATAATTACACATTTGTTAGCCTGTCATCTTCGTGGTTTAAGTCACCACTCTCTAGCTGTTTGCCTGACCACAGGCATTACACAGTGACCTCTAGTGAAAAGTTGCCTGGATGAAAATATTTGTAATGTAATTTTTGGGCCTATTATTAAGGGATAACACTAAGCAGACCTTAGGAAATGGTGTCCATAATTTTTAGAATGATAATTTGAAGGACAACAGGTTTATTAGAGATCTTTCATGTCCATTTTATTCCACGCGGCTGATTTGTTTGTATTATTTGTATCTGTGTTGGTGTCTCAAGTCATGTGCTTTTGTTAATCCTCTTGGGGGGTGACTAATTAGGTTAATAATGTGCCTCTTTTGTGTGTCACTGTGGGAGCAAACAATTGACTGGTTATTCCATGTGCTCACAAAGACTATTTAGGTCTTGTTAGCTAATCAGGAGCTAAACCCCTCCACCTGTGCTCTGCTCATTGATTCATAAATCAATCCACCATTATGTCAGCTTAGTTGGCTAAAAATCTTAATTGATTTTTCTGTCTACATATGGAAACATTTCATCTTTACATTTTGTCATGAGTCTGCATTTCTGACGCCGGTTTAGTGTGTGTGGTTATGGAGTATGTTTTTGATGTATTAATTGCTGTGTTGGTCTGTTTCATGTTCTAATGAGTCATTAAATATTGATCTTAGATCTTTAGCTGTGAAGTGATTGGTTTGCGTCTGACTACCTTAAACAAACGTAAGGTGTGAGGTAGACACCGTTCCAAGTCCCCTGAATTGTCAGTTTAACAGTTGCTAACAAGATGTTTCTTGATTCTTTCCTAGCATTGTGCATATTGTAAGCGCCTTGGAGCATCCATCAAGTGCTGTGAGGAGGGGTGTGATCGCTCATACCATTACCCCTGTGCAGGGGCCGCCGGCACCTTTCAGGACTTTAGAAGACGCTCTGTTCTGTGCACAGAGCACATTGAGCTGGCCGTCAGCAAATGTGAGAACCCGCTATAAAACTAATATTTAAGCAAAATACAAATGTGCTACTTTTTAAAATATTATTTACGTTTGACGTTACATTTTTCCGTTTGGATAGAGTTTGCGTGTATTCCAAACGGCACAATTTTACAACCAAAATTAGAATTTTTGGGGGGGGAAATTTGCAACTTTTTGTAAAAGAATGTTCTTTCTGTCCATCAGATGAAGAGGAGGCAAACTGCATATTGTGTGACAGTCCTGGAGATCTTTTGGACCAGCTCTATTGCACCAGCTGTGGCCTGCACTACCATGGCCTGTGTCTGGACATCAGCGTCACTCCTCTGAAGAGGGCAGGCTGGCAGTGCCCCGAGTGTAAAGTCTGTCAGACATGCAAGTGAGTAGGAGTCAAGCTTTCAGCTGAATCTCTGTGCAGTGTCCTTACACCCATTCATTCAAGAGTAAAGCATCTGTCACCATCTTGTCTTTGTTGATGCACCTCTGAATTAGTTTGCTTCTGAAGACCTGCTCATTTCACACTGACCAAAACAAATGTAATCCCCATTGTTTTAGAACAAAATGTGATTTTCAAATTATTTTTATTAAATAACAATCATAAAAAACAATATATAAAGTGCTTAGTTTAAACTATAAAGTTTAACTTTTAAATTAACTCGGAATGTGCAATTAACCTTAACCAAAAGAAAGAAATAAAAAAAAAAAACATTTTCTATCATTTTTTCTCGAGAAGTGAATGAGTCCATGCGCATCTGAGCTCCACTCATGCCATGCCGTGTGCACAGATGTATTTTTCAGGGAAGTAAAATAAAGTGTGTGAAAAGAAGTACTGTGTGGAATCATTTAGGCAGAAAAGGAGACAATGTGCATTGTAAAGTGCGCAGCAATGTTAATTTTGTTGATGAAAACGAGAGTTTTAACAGACAAAACCAAAAATAAAAATCAATCGAACATGACGAAAAATAAAACAAACAAATATTAAATCAAATAAACACATATTTTCATTAACTACACTACACCACACTTGTATGAGAGGATCACAGAAGGATGGATGCCTGTTAGTGTGGGTGCCCCCCCAAAATCTGCTCTAATACACAATTTCACTAAATGCATTTATTGTTCCAAAAAGCCAAGTTCAGGATAGATTAACGAAAAAATGGTCTTGTAACACAAATTTTTTTTTTTTCACTGAAAAAGCCATGCTCAGGTTAGATTAACGTAAATATTCTTACATTTTGACCATGAATAATACTTACTATTGTGATGTAAAAAGTTTTTGAATGCATTTATAAGAGAAAATGAGTAATGGAAGCTCAAAGCACCGTAAATACAGCATGTAAATGTCAAGAGGTTAGAAGATTCATGGAACCGCAATTAAATATTTCTGACGTTTGTTAACAGATATGAACAGTGTATGTAATATAAAACAATATGTTTACATTATAATTCAAGGAGGGAGAGCATTGTGAAATATCGACTTCTTAACAGCACACACAGCTTGAAATTGAACTAGGGATAAAATTGTAACTAGGGATAAAGTCCAAACTAATGAATATTAAAATAAACCAGGTGTGAAAATGACATTATGCAGATCTCTTTTAATAGTGTGACTGAGCTTGACTCAGGAAGCTTATACCTGAAGTGTCTTTTTAAGGTGGACCGGAAAGCGTTACTAAGAAGCTGGATTCAGTTTGAATTTATATAACTTTATAAAAATGTAAAGAACAGACATATACATACAATGATAGAAAATTTAATAATAATAATAATAATACATAACTATTAACACTTTTTATTATTGATTTTTTTTTCTTGTGAGGAAAAGGACAATGGTTCCCCCTTCTGGCAGTTGATGCCCTGTGCAGACTGCGTACTTTGCGTTTAGGGTGCGGCGTTGCTGTGTATGAGACTGATTTTCGTTTTTCAACATCGCCAAAATTTTCTTGAATTTTAATGATATTCACAACTACTCCCCTGTTACTCACCTAACTTCAGCCAACAACTTTTTACTAAAGCAACATTGAATATTGCTCTAAGGGCGTTAGATGCTTTAGTATAGCATTAGAATGCAGCCAGAATCGGATGCAAATGCACCTTCACCACAGTAGCATCAAGTGATGGAGCCTGTTTTATCGTGGCGTGATCCCTTGCATTCTTTTGTTGTTCCTTTTTAGTCTATTAATAACTGTTTTTAGTAAAATCTTTTTCCATTTCATCAAATTTTGGGTCCTGTAATACTCTACTTCAGTGGTACTCTTATCAGTACTTTCGCTATTTATTACATATACAAAAAAATACATGCATTTATAGAGTTTTACAGTAAGTTTTAGAAAATTGGCATGTCATTTGGACTCATCACAATAATCCGAAAAAAGTTCCAAAATATTGACAAAAAATTAGGAAATGAGTTGGTTTGACTACCAAAAAACAACTAGGGACTATATGCTGTAATGATGTGCGGCAGAGGGAGCATTACCCAAATGTGATGTTATTAGTTAAATTTCAGAACTTTACATGCATATTGACTCATAGTGCATTTGACTATTTCACTGGAACGCTTTGATGGTTTTTCAATTGCTAAAGCACAAATAAAGTTAATGAAAATAATGTTTCCGAAACCCAAAAATTGCTAGTTTTTAAATGGAAATTAGTTAAACACGTAATGGTTTTATGAAAAGGCAAAATGATTCTTTTTGTCCTATCTTTCAGGGAGCCCGGAGAAGATACTAAAATGCTAGTGTGCGACATGTGTGACAAAGGCTATCACACGTATTGCTTGCAGCCAGCTATGGATTCTCTCCCCACCAATGGCTGGAGGTGTAAGGTAAGGGCGGATCAAAGAAAATGTAATTACATTGCAAGGTGTATGTTTGCAGCAAAGCTAACTGTGGCTGTGTTCTTGTAGAACTGTCGGATGTGTGTTCAGTGTGGCACGCGGAGTAGTGAGCAGTGGCATCACAACAGCCTGCTCTGCCAAAACTGTGGCAATCAACAGGAAAGCTCCCTCTCCTGCGTATGCTCCGGCGATGTAGATCCAAACAACATCCAAAAAGAACTGCTTTCATGCCATCGATGCAAAAGGTGCTTGATGTTTGTTTGCTTTGGAATTGAGATGGTCGTTGTTGCGTCTAGTAGACTCACCGTATCCACATCTTGACTTTTGGGTTCATTTTGAAGTGTGAATTTTAAACTTCCTCTTTTTCAATCAGGTGGTTCCATCCAGAGTGTGAGCGACCTGAGGGTCACGCGCATGCCCATTCCAAAGAAGATTGTGTATGTTCCATATGTAAAAACACAGGCTTTGTATCAGATCCTGTGCGTACAAATGCTGAAGGAGTCGACCTGGACATTCAGTCTCATGCGGATGTTACAGAAGAGGTTCTTCTACCCCCATCAAATCACAATTCTGATGCTGCAACAGTCACAGTACAACCTCATCAGTCAGTTAGCGAGATACAGATGGAAGAGAAGCGTACAGAGGAAAAACATGCAACGGGTAAGATCATCTTTAGTGGTGCGACTAGCATGGAGATTACTTTTAATGTCACTTAAATGTAGTCAAGGTGAAAGGAGTAACCAAATTTGATTTGCTAATTCCTTGGCAAAATTGAAAGGTTGTGAGAAAATTTAAAACAAAAACGTTGAAGTGTTGAAAGACAAAATGATTTTCTTTTGGAGAATCCATAACGCAGTTTGAGTAAAAAAAATTTTTTTCTTTAGGACAAAAGTGGTTTGAGGAAAAACTACATTTTCTGTTCCAAACTTTCATAAAGCACCTCAATCAAACAAACACAATTTTCAAATTTTAATATTTAAAGAATTATTTAAAAATAAGTTATTATTGTTTCCCAAAATGCTATAACTACACTGCTTGCTGCAAGTCCATGGTGCTTTGTTTTTCCCCACAAAACGCTATAAATCCATGGTATTTTTTTCACTAATTGCTATATTCGAAGTTATGAATATAAAAGTTTTTTTTTTTTTTTTTTAAACGAAAAATACAATAACAAACAACTTCGATGTTGAAACATTTGGCTGGTTCCAGAATAGATCGGCTAAACCATGTTCTTAACTGCCCGGTTAAGTGAGTCTGCCTCTGCAGTCTCTCCTTTCGTCTGATGGTGAATTTTGGACGTCTTCGCAGTGATAAGCTGGAAAATGGCCTAATTTTGTTTTGTCACAACTTTTGCTATAAATGACAGCCGGAATTTACCAACTCCTCCGAGTTTTTCTTTTTCTTTATTACATTTATCTAATTTTGGATCCGAACTCCTCATATATTCCCTCAAATGTTTTTTATAAACACAATAAGTAAACACATTCAATTAGTGGACATTAGGTGGTCTGTGGACATTAGGACTTGTAACCTATTTGGTGTGTTCTTGTCACTTCTTTTTCGGAAGTGTGAAGGGAGGGGGGGGTAAATATATCTACAGTAAAGTATAATATCTGTGATTTGTTACGATAAGGTTTCATGGAGTGTATGCTATGATTGTAAATATCACAACTAATGTAAGGTATATTTTGCAGCCATCTGTTAGGATAATTTGAAGGGCTTGTTGGAATAAATCATGCCCTCTTGAGCCATTCCAAGTCAGGAAGTGAGGTGTGGCTTAGTGGTGAACTAGCATCTGGAAAGAGAGCTTTAGTCGCTCTGAAGGCTTCTGTGTGTTGGTTTGAAAGTCTTTTTCAATAGTAAATCTTGTTCCACGCTGCCTTGTGTGGCTGAGGGTTCTCTTTATTTTTTTATTGTTGCTCTCCATTACATGAATTTATGTTTCATGTCATACTCAAGAGTTTTTCAAAGCTTGACCCACATGTGCCTGATGGATTTCGAATGGGAGACATATGTGGATTTATTGAACCGTGAGTCTTTTGATATGACCTTGAGTCAGCAGTTACCATGACGACTTCATATTTTGAAATGACACTCATGTCTCAGCTGGATGTCAGATGAGAACGTACATCTGTAGGAGTTAAAAACTGAATGGGGTCACATGGACCCCAAGGATAATAGGATGGTTAAGATTGCACGGGGGCAAATCAAGATCATGATTTTAATGATTATTTGTGCAGCTTTTACATGATCATGTAAGATTTATGTCATTGGTCGAGTGCAAATAACTGTAAAAGTGGCGTCTGTTTGGTGCAAACGAGCCTCAATTATTCTCAATTATAAAGTTGTCGAAATAAAATTAAATAGTCTTATCTAAAAGAATTTTAGCCCCAAAGGAAACTGTGAACAAGAAAACTTGTTATCGTTCACAGACATGTTCAGTACAGTGCGCATGCCTTGTGTGTCTGGATTCTCTTCTGTTGAGTCATTTCACAGTCCTTGGAGCAGTTTTAATTACATAATTCCCCACTGATTTCTGTTTGTCACCTCCTCTAGAATCTGGTGAAGACGCTGGTGACGATTTAACTAAAGCAGAATCCTCCGGCCACAGAACAGATGATGTTAGCACTTCAGGTACTGAAGTGTTTTCTTATTCAATGTGTTCTAATATATCTGCCATTCATATCGACCAAAAGATGACGTCTCATACAAGGGATTTTTAAAAGTGAGCAATGAATGATTTGTACAAAATGTTTATATTTTGCTGCAAATTCTGAGCATTAATTTGCAGTTATGTTGCTTTTTTACTATTCGACTTATTTTAATTTATCAACTGTTGTACTTCACAGGAAATGATATGAGCTACATAAGTAATGCATTGTTTTAGAGGAATTAAAACGTTTTGTTATTTTTGTAATATTGTTGTCCATGCTTGCTAATTCCCGGTGATTTTTCACTTGGTCATTTTTGGTGGTGTAATTGTCATTTTAGTAATTAATAATCCTCCTTAAATAATTTAGTTTTTGGGACAAATTTATGTAATTGTCTGTTTGAAGAGCAGAACAGTGGATAAAAAGTGTACTCCTGTAAATATAGCATAGCTAATTGGAACAGCTTAATCAGATTGAGTTTCTCAGCAATACAAATATACCACCAATAGCATAACTCAACATTAGCTTGATTACTGAGCAGTTTGCTGTTCATAGGATTCTGTTTAAATCCATTTTCATAAATGGTTTGAATTTGTGGAATAATAACGTCCTGCCCATTTCCTTACATTTACAAATACACAGTTAACAGATAAGAACAAATAAACACTTTTACGTAACACAAAAAACGTAATAAACCATATACAACAATGATGTCATGCAACTCTTGGCCCATCACAGTTTGAGCAATATTCACAATGTGATGTTTATTCTGGTTCAACAAGTCGTTGAACAGTGTACATTATTTTTCATCAATAGGTGTTAAAATCTTAAAGCCGGCTTTTCAATCTCTTGCTTTTGCGAAGCTTCTCAAATCTCTCCTGCCTCTATGCAAACTTTCATGCAAGCTCCAAAGGTTTTGCTGAATTGCATTGAAAACTGAAAGAAAATATAGGCGGGCGATTTGGTGCAAAATCTTGATTAATTGAGCATGTAAATTGGGCATTTTCACAGAAAGCTGAAAATTGGCTGATTTTGTCTACTAGACTCTAAGCTAATAGAGCTTATAGCATTTTTGCTAACTTATAATAGGTACATTCGGCTCAAATAATCTGTAATATCTCAAATTTTTAATTTTGCATCATATGCATCATTCCTCATACTGGATTATTCATTCGATGATCAATGGATGTATACATATTTTTCCTTAAAAAATATTTTTTTACATTATAAATGGGACCTTTACATGGCATGGATATATTTGTTACGATATTATTACATGAAACAAAAAAATTCGTAACAAGGTGCAAGACTTTTGCCAATCATTGTCAAAATATTGTGCACATATTAAATAAATCGAGAGTTTAATGTTTAAATTACTTGTTTTTTCCAGTTACACCCCCTGATGAGATGAGTTGTCCTGAAAGTCCTCCTTTGCGTGAGCAGGACATGGATCTAGCCCCTGAGACAACCACAATCCAGCAGCTTGAACCTTCTCATCAACCACAACAGCCTCCAGAAACAGAAAAATTCCCTCAAAAAGAAGAGGACATCAAGCCCTGCTTGGATGAACAGAAAAGTGACCCATCAGCCACCAAAGAGCTAGCTCCAGCCTCTGCTTCGCATCAAGAAGAACCTATGAAGTTTCCCCTCATGGAAGAACCTTCCAGAAACCGTAAGATCATCTCTGCTGAAACGACACCAGCTATTCATGTCCAGAAAGAAAAGGAAGTCCTGGTGCCCCAGCTCATCATCCTTCCTGAGAGCTGCACTCAGGAAATGAACGTCACTCTTGATGGTGCTGAGCGATCTTTAGCGAAGCTGAGCTCACTGGTGGAGGAAAGGACGTCTCTACAGCTGCCACCTTCATGCAGGAAGCTTGAGGGTCTACCATCAGGTGGTTACGGGATGCCCCAGCAGCTGCAGCCTTTGACCCAGCCGCCCTCTAGAGAAGCTATCAGCAATGTGCCTTCAACGACCTTCGTAACAATCACTCCAAAAATCGGCATGGGCAAGCCCGCCATCTCAAAGAGGAAGTTCTCCCCTGGGCGTCCCAGAGTGAAGCAGGTATGTTAGAAATGGCATATGTGTGGTGCTTTGTTCTCTGAGAATTAAATGTTTATTGAAAGACATGAGTTGGTAGGGAGTGATTTAAAAAAAGATGAGAAATTTAATCAAGTCATCAGATTTTCATCAGGGTTCTGTTGTTTAAGCCCACTGCAACCATAATCTCCTTGGTGACCCAAGCCGTCCTTGCCTGATCTGCAAAATATCAAATACTGGAAAACCTTTTAAAATAGATGGTTGTCGCTTATGTATCTGCATAACAAAGGGTAAGGCATGCCATTAGGATCATCAGGTGGGCACCCTCCTTCCTCAATGTTTAAACGGATTGAGGCCCACAACTTCTTTAGACAACTCAACTGTTCACCCCGTCCATGTCCCATTTCCCCATTCATAAATGTCACTTTTAATCATTCATTGGTGGGTACACCTGGACTTTGGTGAGGAGTCTTAGTATTGGACCCTTTCAAACGTGAACACTTAAAAAAATGGTGTTTGTTGCATTTTGGAACCATACTCTTAATTTTTTTCAGAAAAATTTAGATTAATTAGTTTGAGCATTCTGTTCAAAAGCACTCAACATCTGGATATTTGACTTTCAAACCTGTTCAGGCTTCAAATCTCAATTAAACTCGCGCAGATTATTTCTGTTTCACAGCTTTCAAGTACACTTCAAAGTCAATTTCTTTTGATTCTGATTATGCTTTCAAAATTTTGAAGATGATTGATTAAAACAAAACATGTTTCTGAAATTTTCTAAACTCTACAATCCTGCATCCAGATTCTTTTGATCAACCAGAACAGCTATAATTCTTTTGCCTACCTGATCTACATATTCCAGAGAAAACAGATGTGTTCATTTCAAGCTGCTTTACATTTTAATTGAGCAAGTCTTAATTCAGTGCCATCGTCGTGATTTCCAGATGATTGCTAAGTATTAATTACCATTATAGCCTCAAATGGATTAATTAGAGGAATTAGGAAGTCTTTGTGTGCTTGAGTCGTGTGTTTTCGTGCTGACATAATCGCATGCGTTTGTAAACATGAGCGTGTGTCTCTGTTGTCATGGCAGCGAGAAAAAGGGCTGTTCACACTGAATGAAAAAGCTGAGTTGAACCTGATGAAGGACGGGTTATGTCTTACTAGTGTGCTCTGTATTGCCATAATCGAGTTATGGTATTCCAATTACTACCAATGGGAACATCATAATTAGACAATTTGCCATCAGTAGTGTTAGGCCATGTTTTTATGACCATACCAACAGGTGGCAGTCAATTGTTTTTGTAAACCGAAATACAGTGGTACCCCGAGATATGAAAGTAATCCGTTTCAAGGTGACGTTCGTATCTCGAACATTTCATATGTCGAAGCAAGTAAAACGCCTAATCGTGCAACGGCTCTTAGAAACAACAGTATAAGTTGATGGAAAAATGGAAAACCAGAAGAAAAAGTAACGTTTTTTTCAATCCTTAAATCTACACATTGTTAATGTAATAAATGATAATAAATAAACACAAGCAAAAGACGTAATATGTACAAACATGGTTTCAAGCCCAAGCGGAGACAGATGGAGAACACGTGACTGTGTTTCTGTAACTATACAAAATATTTTTTGTAATATTCATATTTTTTGTTCTATAACTATTTGTTATAGCACATTATTAGCAATCTATACATAATGTTTCACTGTGTTGTTGAAGTGTTTTGAAGTGTATCAGACCCTTTTTGCACTGGGAGATTGCACTTCTGGCGCAAGAACGCGGAAGTACTACGCGCCATCATACAAACAAGCGGAAAATATAGCATTTCGAATTTTTAATATTTTTAATTTTGAGACTTTTCGTATCTCAAATATTTCGTAACTCGAAGCATTCGTAGCTAGGGGTACCACTGTAATGCTAAATAGTGACGATGACAATCCCCACCTCCAAAGCACACGAAAACCTATTTTTCAATATCCACACAATTGATCTGCCAAGCATTTTCAAAATGGTTCTTAAGAAATGCGCTGTACTTAAAAACGGACAATTAGCCTACATGTTTTTTATTTTTATTTTAAAATAACCAGATACGTGTTAACTGGGCCTTAAAGTAACACTCTTTTAATATTCTCCATATCCCTTGACCTAAGCTGTGCTCTAGCATTTTTTAAATAATTGCACCATTAGCACAGCCATGATAAATGTGCAATTGTTCCATAAAACAGTTGTTATATATGTAAATGCTAAAGGCTAGTTTGAGAATGAGCTAAGGCCGTGTCCTCAAGTACCTCAAGTTTTTTTAATTGGCTTTTTCTCTCACAGTGTACAATAAAATAAAAAATAAAAAAATCCTGATAAAAAACAGCATCCACACGGGCACCCAAAAACCCTGAAACGCTGTAAAGACCAAACCAACAGGTGGCAGGTGATTCGTGGCATTTAGAAAATGAGTTTTTAACATTGAAGGTTACAAAAACAACACAGGCACCTCTGTTCAGTGACCTAATAAGAAACATTCATTCATTTTCCACCGCACTTATTCCCTTTTCGGGGTCACGGGGGTCTGCCGGTGCCTATCTCCAGTGCACATTGGGTAAGAGGCAGGGGTATACTCTGGACAGGTCACCATTGCAGGGCAACATTCACTCACACATTCACACTTAAGGGAATTTACCCAACCGCATGTTTTTTGGATGTGTGACCTCTTGTTTTTTGGAAAAACCCACGCAACTAACACGCAAACTTCCCCAGGAAGGTCACCGGCGAGCCTTGAACAGACAACCTTCTAACTGGAAGGCCACAGTGATATCCACTGCGTTACCGTGCCTCCCCTAATAAGAAACATGAGCATTGTTATTGAAATATTTATCATAACCCATTATAGAAGACTCTGGAAGCAAGGTTTAAGAAGTGTTAAAAGAAAATAAAACATTGCTTTAAATCATGAAGATGCTGCATTTAACTCCATTTAAAGAGCAATTACATTCCTAGTTGTGATGTAGCTTCCTGTTTAATATCAAAAATTAACCAGACAATAGATTATAAAATATTTTTTTCTGTTACAGCTTCTTATCCGGTACTTGCTATAAGTGGTGAACAGACTGCAACACAGTCTACGTTTCGCTGCCATTACACTTGCTGTTTTTAAACAAATGAGTGACCGAGCGGGACAACGACAGACCCCACCTCCGCAACTTAAAAAATCCCTGGTTTCACGATCCGTAATGACCATGGGTGCAGAGCGTTTTAAAACCGATTCACCATGGTCAGCATTTTTTTAATGTACGGTTTTATGAAAATGGTTCATGGAGGTAAAAATACCCATTTTCATAATAAGTTTTCAGTCACTATATTCCACATGCTGTGTGTAGAGGAAATTCTGCAGGGCTTCATTTCTTAACCCATTGGTTGTAGGTACTAGTGGGAAAATTTGGGGGTGTATGCTTTAATTTGATTATCAGAGATTTCACTTGCAGTAATTGATTAATTTTTTTTCCAGTTTTCCAATATTTTTACATAATAAATACCCGAAGTTAGAGAAAATGGCCAAAAGGTTTTATCATGGTTTATTTATTTTCTTTATTTTTCTTGCATGAACTGCACATCTGACCTTTATTTCTAGTCTCTTACTGCAATGGTGACATTTGTTCAACATATCTAGTCTTGATCGAATGTTGCCAGTTCTTTCCATCATTTGCGCATGGGAATACCGTTTCATGCAGACTGAATGAAAATCGTTGCCAAAATAAATGACTCAAGCTTTCATAAAGGCATCTTTTTGCATGTTTAAACAAAATGTGAGCAGTAGAAACATTTTCTTTGCCTCAAAAGTCATCATTCTGAGTTCATTCTTTCAGCTGTAATGCGCCTCACTCTATGTTAACCATGGCTGTATAGTGCGTGCATGTTTGTGTATGTATCTTTGCTGGCTCTGTTTAAGTTGTTGCATGTTCTCGTCCACATCTTTCCCTCCCTCTCTCTCTCTGCCCACCACATCTTCAGGGAGCATGGAGCATGTCCCGCAGAGTGAGTTCGCCCTCATGGTCCCTGGACCCGGCTGAAGGCTGGGACAGACCAAAGAGCAGCCAGCCCCATGGCACGGCCGCCTGGATAATGCGTGTGGTAAATACATCCAAGCCTCACCCAGTCCCGCAGTGGCTGCTCAACTAACACCTCTCTACCTCCAGATCAAACTCTGTTTCAAGTGTTGTACTCCATCTAAATTTTCATGAATAAAACAGATTAGGTTATTTTTTTAAATTGCTTTAAACATAACAGACAGTTTTGTGCGGAATGAGACTCTCCTTTCCATGACATCCACATCTTCTTTAACTTCATTCATTCAATTTCCTGCTCTTCAGGGTCACAGGGGTCTGCTGGTGCCTGTCTCCAGTTCACATTGTGTGAGGCAGGGACACAACTTTGCTTCATCACTGTAATAGAAATCATTATTTATAATCCCCTTTTCTGGTTGATTGAAATACATCACAGACAGGAAGTTTGTTACCAAGTAAGAAGACTCTGAAAGCAAGGTTTAAGATTTAACAGAAAACATGTATTTATTTAGCTTAAACAGTAGAGATAGATGCCTTCAGCTAAACACAAGTGTCCAGATCACAATATGTAGTTGGCACAACATTAGTGAACATATAAGAATAATGTTCATTTTCAGTTTCAAGAGCAAAGCGTTAAATTGAACCTATATTGTAAAATAATACATAATAAAATTCTTTTTTTTCCTGGACTCACACAATGTTAATTATACAATGTTAGTCACTTTTCTTCATGTGTAAAGTCAGCAAAACTCATGTTGAACAGCTTCAGATTCATTAACTTGGACAAAATCTATCCATCATTTTTCATATCCAGAAAAGTCACATGTGTCTGTGGCTTCATTCTACTTCTGAACCATTGTTTCCCAACATGCTTCAGTATGATGTGACTTGTCTCAGGCTAGTGAAAAGATGTGGGGTTTGAAGGCGTGGAGGTTTCAAGCATATGTGCCAGGTGTTGAGTGGTCACAGAGGGGTCTTCTGGGGTCTCGAGGCACTCATCCATCTGTTACAAAAGTGATCCAACCTCCCTTATAATCACCTGGGCATGAGGCCAAACTATATCATTATTTCTAGACAAGGAGCTTGCTGGTTAGTGCTCGTCCCACTGCTACAGAGCTATAATGAAATAATACTGAATAATGGAAACAATAGCTTTTTGAGCTATTTGGGTTTAACTGTAGAATATTAAATTTAGTGTGCTATCCAAACATGTCTAGTAAACTATACATCTGTACTAGTAAAAGTAAATCCTTTTAACCTCTTAAACCCGAGAGTCCCCTGTACCGGGGACTTGCCCCCTTGTGCGTTACATTTTCACTCATAGCTCACTAACCCTGAGAATAACCCACACATATTAAATACTGTTGTGCTCAGCGGAAACTCCTCTAAAAACGTATCTAATTCAATTTCATATTCGTGAACCACAGCTTGAACGCCATGCAAATAAACAACAACATGTCCGGAGTATAATTCATGAATTATCCACAATATAAACGGAAACACCAAACCATGGCATCAAATGAAAGCTAACAACCAGCTGAATCCAGCGAAATGCAACTCATTTACATGGCGCAAAGTATGTCAGGGAGTTCAGCGAAAGTTCCCCGAAAAAAAACGCCTGCAAAAACAAAGCAAGCATGTAAATCTTGTCTTACCTTTGCCAATTTTTTCAACAAAAGTTATTTCCATAGCGATAAAAGTCTGTTTGTTGTTATATCCGGTCGATAGCTTCGCGGAAACTCCATTTTTCTGTAGCTCTGCGCTCGCATAACATGACCAAATATGGAAACACTCCCAGTGCGTAAAAGCAGTCCTCTCCACGCTCCGTGTCCTGTGATTCGTCGGGGAACCTGTCAGTCTCAAAATGGTGGATATAATTGGATTCTACAGATTCAAAGCTTTCCAACGAGGTATAGAGCTCCCGGATTGGACAGACGGACGAGGGGTGGGCACACGGGGAAGTTCTAAGGTTGGAAGCGGCATAAAAAGGAGCTTACACATAGCACACTGAGACAGTGTAAAGGGGCTTCAAACCCCCTTTTACAGCGTTTATTTAGAAGTTTTTTTTGCTGAAATCATGTCCCGTAAGCAAGAAAAGAAGACCATGAACGTAGCGGAAGCTTTGGACAAGATTTTTTCCATATTTCAATTATTGTGCCAAATTGAGCAAAACTGGGCCAAGATGGATTACTCCTCAACTTTGTTAAATCAAAACCTGTACAGAATATTAGTTTCATATTTTAATTTAGGGTTTGCACAATTTAAGTTAATTATTTTTTGTTATTCATCATTAAAAAAAATCCCATCCAAATTGTTTAATTCAGGTTTTTCGTTCATTTCCATGGCCACTGGGTCGACTTTGGTGTGATGTTTTTCTAAGAAAAGAAAGCAAAGTGTTCTTCCTTATTCTTCATATTTTTAGCATCAATTTTGGTCATAAAGACACTAATATTTGGGGAGATGCACATCAGAGCATTGTATTATTTCTATCTTAAACCTTGCAACGCACAGAGCTTTTAACTTTTAGCTTTTAAGAGTTTTAAACACAAGAAATAACCAATTTATTGCCAATCATTTTGAGTATCAGAGGCGAATAGAAAGAGAATTACGGTCCACTGAGAAGAATGGTGAATAGAGGAGTGAAGGGGGAGGGATGGGGTGTAATTCTTGGAAAGGCTTTTCATTGTGGCAGTCAGAATGGCAGCCCCTGAGGGAAAGGAAATGCGCTGACAGCGTAATAGAAGTGAAATGGCTAGGAAAACACGGCCAAGGCCTCTCAACAGCTTGATAGCAGTGTTGGCAGCTCCGCAGATGCCATCTCATACATGCTGTCACAGCCTCTCTTGAATCGGTGTCATTACGGGGAATGTTGTTCCACAGTGACGGCTAGTTAAAGTGAGGGAGAGTTGTGTTTGGTTTGGTTATTGGATCACACTGCATTGAAGTTAAGCCTGGTCAGTCGTTTATTAAATATAAATGCAAAACCTGGGTCACTCATTTCCTAACTATGTTAAATTGCTGCAATCAAGTCAGTGCAGAAGGACTAAGATGTCAAGAGGGCTTAAAAAGACCTTTAGAGTATGAAAAGTCTCACAATTTATGAGTGGCACCTGAATTCGCTGGAAACAGTACTGTTTAGCTAGATCACATCATTTTTGCCTTTTTACTCACTCAGTTTAGTCAAGTTTGTTTAGTAAATTGCTACTAATGGCTCTTTCTTGCCTGGAGGGAACCGCACAGCAGAGAAAGAGGGAATTCTCACTCATGTGGTACTTTTCAACACTACACATATCTTAAAGATTAGGAATCTGCACTTATTTTATTCCATTTTCAAAACAAAAAGAGGACAAAGCTATATATTTGCTTTGGGAGTTGTGTGATGGCCCACAGAGCCGCCTTAACACAAGATCAACAGTTCTTTAAAGGTCTTTTATTCTATAATTTAATATAATGTGTTACCAAAGTAAGTTATAGCATCTGTGGAACCATTCCAGGACAAAAACGAAGCCTCTGTCCATTTATCGATTAAATTTGTTGAAATATTAAAATATTTTAATATTGATGTGGAATTTCTTTCTTAAAACGTGTTGATCCTAGACGTCAACACTGCAGTCTTTAGTTCTTTCTGTTTGACCTTAAGCTGCTGTTTCCACATCTAAATTCTAAGTATATTTAAGTCATATAATTATCGTTATCAATGAAGTCTGGTCCCTTTGTGTTTAAAGCAGGGTCATTTTTACGTGGTTTTCATATTAAAGTATTTTCTCTTTACTCAAGTTTGGCAGTTAATGAAGGTGAGGGTGGAGCTTAGTGACTAAATTTTTCCACTTTTTTTTTTTTAAATACTAGTTGTCCGTTCCATATTGGTGATATTCACACAATATACATGAAATTTTAGTTTTTCTCAACAGTTAAATCTTTGAAATCTGCTACCAAAACAAGCTTTTGTTAGCATTTTAAATATTGATTTGGAACTTGTGTTTCCTAAAACATGTTGATCTAGATGTCTTTAACCTGCTGTTTGCACGTCCAACCTTTTTGTATATTTAAGGCATATAACTATTATCATTGATGCCTTTTTAGCATGGCATCCATATTAAAGGATTCTCATTTTGCTCAAGTTGGCAGTTAACAGGGGTTAGGGTGGGCTAAGTGTTTTTATTTTATTTTATGTACAAGAATATTCCATATTAGTGTCATTCACACAATATACATGTAATTAAAATGTTGTTTTTCTCAGTAAATAATTCTATAATCGGTTACCAAAACAAGCGATTGTGTTACCATTCCAGGATAAAAAAAAAGAAACCTTTCTGTTATTTACGGGTTGAATTTTTTTTTTTATTAACATTAATCTGGAACTTCTGTTTCTTAAAACTTGTTGATCCTAGATGTTCTCACTTCAATCTTATTCTTATTTCTATTGCTGCTGTTTTCACATCAAACTATTTAAGTTGTATACCAATCATTCTCAATGAAGTCTTGTCCCTTTGTGTTCAAAGCAGGGCCATGGAAGGCCCCTTTTCCAATTAAAGGATGCTCTTTTTGCCTAACTTAGGAAGTTAAGAAGTGGGGGTGGAGCTTAGCGATAAATTTTTATTTTATTTTTATGGGAAATTGTAAACTTTTTTTCATATTAGTTATGAAATCACATTAGTTTTTCTCAGTTTTTTTCTCAGTAATTATACACAAAAAATGTATACTATTAATCAAGGTTGTGGGTTGAAGAGATGAAAAGTGTTTGTCCAATCCCAGTCAAACAGCTCTGGATAGAAGCTTCTGCTGAAAATAATGATGAAGCACAACCAAAACCATTAATTTGATTTTTATGACATTTATAATAGCTGAAATTATTGTGTGGCTCATTGAACCAGGCTCAGTGTAACTATGTTGTGAAAACATTTAATATAATATAAAAATACTAAACTTTTTTATAAATGCAAAGAGTGTATTTACCCTAATATTTAGAGCCATAATTATTTAAAAGTCTATGTTAGCGAGGATGAGCCTGATGATCTCTTTGGTGTCAGCAGGGCAGAGGTTCTGGCTTCCCCGGGAGGAGGCGGCCCAGGGGCTCTGGAGTGACGGGCAGGGGTGGACGTGGCCGTGCTAGAATGAAAAATGGAATTCCTCCAATCCCAACACCGGGGGTATGTAGCTTAACCTGTCAGTCACAACAGTCTTGGTGTTGAAAGTGCTCTTAAAGTTGTCCTCTGTGTGGTTCTCCACGTCTGCAGGTGAACCTGCAGGAGCCCATGTTAGCGTTCAAGGAGGAGGAGGAAACGGCCATGCACAGTACGGTGGTGATCTTCTCCAGTACAGACACATTCACTCTCAAACAGGTAATGGTGGATGTTTCTGAGCACTCCGTCACTCTGCGAGGGGGATGCTTCTCTCTAATGAGGTTGTGTTTTTAGGATATGTGTGTGGTGTGTGGGAGTTTTGGCCAGGGTGTGGAGGGTCGACTTCTGGCATGTGCTCAATGTGGACAGTGTTATCATCCCTACTGCGTCAACATAAAGGTGAGTTCCCTTACTGCAGCCAGGGGTAAGTGCTTTAGCAGGAAGGGCAACATAACTTCATTTGCACTGTCAGGCGTGTCACTGCCTGCTGGGGCTTTTCCGGTATATAGGAGATGCTTTTCAGATGTGTACTATAGGAGATGCTTTTCAGATGTGTACTAGGTTTATCAACAAAAAACCTTGGTGACCATTCCATTTTGTGAATAATAATTGCTTTAAATCACTGCCACCTCCCCAGCAACCAAACTGTTTACCCTAGCAACCAAATTCTCTAGCATGGTAACCATTCCATTTTGTGAATAGAAATACTGTTATCACTGACTGCTCCCTAGCAACTAAACTGTTTACCCTAGCAACCAAATTCTCTACCACGGTAACCATTCCATTTTGTGAATAGATATACTGATAAATCACAGACTGCTCCCTAGCAACAAAACTGTTTCCCTAGCAACCATCTGAATCTTATCTCAGCTAAGGAAAATCATAGAGACATGTGGGTTGGTTTATTTTTTTGTGCAACTTTGCATGACGTCACTGACTTCCCCATAGCAACCAGAATTTCTACATCAGTAACAATTCCATTTTGGGAGTAAAAATACTTTTAAATGTTTTTTGTATATATATATTTTACAAACGAACATCATAGTTTGCACAAACTTCAGCCATCTAGGTATTATGTTAGAGTTCATGCTCTCACTGTGGATTGCTCTTGGTCAGATCACTAAGGTGGTGCTGAGTAAAGGCTGGCGATGTTTGGAGTGCACAGTGTGTGAGGCGTGCGGTCAGGCCAGTGACCCTGGACGTCTGCTGCTCTGTGACGACTGTGACATCAGCTATCACACCTACTGCTTGGACCCACCACTGCAGAATGTGCCCAATGGCAGCTGGAAGTGCAAATGGTGATTAGTTTTCACGTTGCTAAAAAATTATATAAAAAACATTATTGTACAAAATATCTCAACCTATGCTTTGAAACCTTGTTTATTTCCTCAGCATGGTTAAGAAAAGCTGTTGGTTATAAAATGTGTTTTACTCCTTTAAAGTGTTATTTACTTGTCGTGCATCATCTGATCGCTTGAAATCAGAGTCATGTGGCGTGTGATTGTCATTATGGCCCCTCTGGCATCCCACAGGTGTGTGTCCTGCACTCAGTGTGGCGCCACATCTTCTGGGTTGAGGTGCGAGTGGCAGAATAATTACACTCAGTGTGCCCCTTGCGCCAGCCTGGCATCGTGCCCACTGTGCCAGCAGGACTACAAAGAGGAGGAGATCATCCTGCAGTGTCGGCAGTGTGACAGGTGAGTAGGCTCAAATTACTTCCACCAGAATCATGCTTTGACTCAGACGTGGAAAGCACTGCTTCGACACATTATACAGAACCACCTTTTATAAACAAGAAATGCTTTCAAATAAAAAAAGATATATATATATATATATTTGGTGGCTGATCTGAAGTTCTTTTCAAGTGTTAATAATTAATGATATTTCTGGAAACATGTCAAGTTTATTCTGCTCCTTTCTTTACCTCCGGGACTTTTTTTTTTATCTTTTTAAGTCATTTTTGTTTTGTTTTTTCCATCTGTTCCATTTGTCAAGCTGCAGGTATTGTTTACATTTTTAGCTTGCATGCAATACTTTTGCAGTGAGTTATATTTTGTAGATTGTATTTTTAATTTACGGCAGATTGTTGGATAAACATAAGTATGATGTAGGTCTTAAATGAGATTTTCATTGGTCTTAATTTGATATTGTGAAATTTGCAGAAACCCTGAGTAGGTGTTAACTACAGGTTAATTTTTATCGTATTACTATTTTCTATTTAAAAATATTTATATAATTTAATATGTGTATTAAGATATTATTCACTGCAACAAATGTCAAAGTACACTTTTAAAGTATTGAAAGTTAGTAATGACAATATTTTAGCTCATAGTTCACTCGGTTATAAAGCCATTAGTATGTTGTTGCTGATTCACACTTTGAAACGGCAGTTTCTATACAGTGGACAAAGTTCAAGAGTCATCTATATGTATGTAAACGGTATGTTTCCTCTGCATCTTCAGATGGATGCATGCCTCATGTCAGGGAATCCACTCAGAGGAGGAAGTGGAGAAGATCGCAGATTCCAGCTTCGACTGCAGTCTTTGCCAAGGCCACGCTCCCGTCTCTCCCGGTGAACACGGTCAGTGCTCTCATCATCCCTTCTTCAACACAACTGCTTTTCAGAAATATCTTAATACTTGTAAAAATGACCTGTTTGTTTTTTTCTGTACACAGCAGCTAGAATGCCGAGCAGAACCAGTTTGGATCTGGTCGAATCGGTTTACATGCCACAGAGAATTACAAAACCAAGAGATTACGGTAAAGTTATTACTGCATTAGCAAGCGATGATGTTATTTATATAACCAATCTGAAGCCTTTGTCTATGCTAGTGAAATAGATCCCTCTATAAACATGTTAGCAATCTATTAGAAATGCTAAAACAAAATTGCTAGCACAGGATTGTACATTTTGTTAATGCTGAAATGCATATTTCACAGAAATACTACCGTGAAACAATATTATTGCAATGTGTTTATCTGGGTAAAGAAAACAAAAAATACTAAAACTTGTTAGCACATGATTTTTATAAAATTTGCTTATCAGTTTACCTACTTTAACATAGATAATGTAGTTTCCTACCTCTAATAGCTTCTTCAAAACAATAGTAATAACTGGCCAATGGACATCGTGACCCATCGCCCCTCCCGTGGTCGAAAAAACCCACGCAGTTGTAAATTCTCTCTTTTTACTAGTTTTTTTTTTATTATTTCTATTGTGGCATGCACTGTTTCATAATAATTCTGCTTGGGAATGATGTTGCAGGAATGTGGTTTGCTGGGAGTTTTGATGTAAACTGCTGTTTTGGGATTTTTATTTTGGCAAATGTAATGTGGCAAATGAAGTTTTAAGGAGAATTAAGAGCTTTCTGTGTACTCTTTGGCTGGAAAGGGACATAAAGTTAATGTGTTGGTGATTGACTCTTTTTGCCAATAGTCACCAAACGGCAAATTAAGAAGCCAGTCTAAAATAAAGGAAACGATACATAAACAAAAAGACTTTGTTTAACGAACAAATTTTTTTTATATTTACTTCCTTTAAAACTGTATTTATTCCATCTTTAACTTTCATTCACAATGTTCAGATAAAGGTAGTTTTAGTCTGGATAAAATTTGCTGGATAAACTTTAAATAAAATAATCCTGTGCTTATTTTGTGCTCCACAGACTTGATGAGGACTTACACCCAGGATGGAGTTTGTCTCACAGAGTCTGGTCTGTCACAGCTTCAGAGCCTCGCCAATGCTGCCTCTCGACGCAGACGCTCCAAACCAAAACTCAAGCTGAAGATCATCAACCAAAACAGTGTGGCAGTGCTGCAGACTCCTCCAGACCCACACATGGAGCTCTCCAGAGACGGAGACCTTGATGACACTAAACGTACTACTACAAAACATGATTTAGCAGAAATTTAGAATTTAGTTCTTAGGCCTAGTTCCAGTCGCTTGCTTTAGTGGGCCAGTTGGTTTCTGACTGAGCTCCATGAACACTCCAAACACACTGAACACTCCAAATTTGTTAGCACTCGTAATAGTAGTGACTGCAAATCCCTTTGACAAAGCAATTTGCAGAAACCTTATTGTAGTTGTTGCTTCATTATTTGTACTACTAAACTAATTTCAAATAATTGCAGAAATAAAATGTAATCCACTGAGTTTCTGTGGCCAGGTTGGTGTAACTTTTCCAAACTGTGTACACTTGCAGCGGAAGGGGAGATGATGGATGGTGAGGGCAAGTCAGATACCAGTCCTGAGCGAGAAGCTACAGCAGAAGACGACTCTAAAGACATAGATGGAAGCAAAAAACGGAAAAGGAAGCCCTACCGTCCAGGTGACGCACGGTCCTTGTTTTGATTTCTTGTTTTATATGGGTTTCTTGATTTTTATTGTTGTCTTAAATAAATTCAAATGAAGACAAAATTAGTAGGTTAATGTTTTTAGTTTCCAATTGTTAGTCATTAGTGAATCCCATTTGCACAGCCATTAGTCCCGAAGTCTCAAATGCATGCAGCGATTTGGCCTAAAATCAATATCTAGATTCATTTAACATTTTAACTCAATTACGGCTGAACTATTGTTTTTTTTGTTATTTATTCGTATTTTTTCATTCATAGTTCACTAATAAGAGATTTTGAACGAAGGGTGCATTACTTGATTTTAAAATAATTGAAGGAGCTCGTTCTTCCCGACCAGATCTCTCAAGCTTTTGTGGCCCACAGATTTGCTTTTGTGTTCTTTGTGCGGGCCAGTGAAATGCACATTTGTAGACCTAAAATTAGGTCCATTTCCATTTAGGTCAACCTTGTCATGTTTTCTCCCTGAAGAGATTCCCAGTACCAATCACACTGAAACATCCCCACAGCATTACACTCCCACCACCATGTTTCAAAGCTTCCTTTTTACCAAAGAAAACATTTCCAGTTTGAACATTTCTTATTTAGGTTGTTTTTATCAAACTTCATTCCGCCATGGAGATGTGTTTTCTAAAGAAGTGTAGTCTTTCATTGTCGGCAACCTTGCAGTGCATTCCTGTGCAGCGCTCTAGTGACTTTCTTCCTTGAGATGTCAATTCCAAAATTGGCTAAGTCCTTTACTGTAGTGTTTTGGCAGTTCCTGGGTATTTAGAAACCCCTCTCACTAGTTTTATTTACTTTAGCCTCTTGTTCTCCACTGTGTTGGCCTCTTTAAGCTTGTTGATGGTTCTAAAAAGGCCATGTCATCAACTGATTTGCATATGTCTTGTGGAAGGGGTCTGACCTTTTTACAAAGCGAGACGTATATATATGCTTAGTTTCTTGTGTTGCCAATTGTTTTCTTGGTGACTTCCCAGGTGAATTGATCTGGTCTATGCCATGGTGGAGATTCTGAAATGGGATATATTGCTTTAAGATCCCTTTAAGAGACGCTCCTAATCTTGACTAGTTGTCTGTGTACAAGTAAATATGATTGATAAGGGGTCAAATACTTGTTTAAAGTACTTAAGTTTAATGGCTTTTTCAAATGCTTTTGTATTTTCTCAGCTTTTCTTTCACATATAGATTACACCTTTGTCACATGGACTCCTAGATCATGTTTATAGTCAATTGAATCATAGCTGACTTAATTTTCCATTTAATAGATTTTTTTTCCCTTTTAGGTATTGGAGGGTTCATGGTCCGCCAGAGGAACCGGGTGGCTCTGGGGAAAAGCAAACCAGCCTTGGTCAGGAAGGACTCCACTGGCTCCGAAACCCTGCAGGGCAAAGATGAGAGTGAGTGGGGTTCAGTAAAGTTTTTAATAATATGTTGTTCACATTGGTCTAATTGTATGGGAAATGTGATTCTTTTGCTTAAAAAGTCTATTTTTAATTAAAATCACATTCAATCTTTTCGTTTTCTAGCTCAGGTTTATTCTGGAAATGGGCTGAGATTTTCATTCAGAAAACTTTATAACTACTCCCCAGTTACTCGAAGATGTGAGGGAGATTAAAGATTAATTACGAGCAGCTTCAATGCCGCACTATCAACTTTTTATTAAGGCAACATCGATAAATGCTGTAATGGCATTTGGCGGAAACATTTACAACCTTTTTATTGGCTGATCTGAAGTGTTTGCACCGCTGGATAGAGTCAGAGACGCTTTGAGAGAGACGAGGTGGAAACGGTGGATATTACATAGGTTTTTTTTTTCAGCTAAATAAAGCCTCAACAGTGGCTCACTTTTCCAGGGAGCAGCCAACAGAAACAAGTAAATGAATAATTCTTTGTTAACGTCCGTGTTTGGGATTCTACTGTTATAAATCACTGTAAAAGCCGCTATAAGGCTCAACATGTCGTGACTCCTGAAAATCTTCTGTAACAATTAGTGAATGGTGGACACATGGACCAAACAAAGACTTGGCTTTCTTTTGCTGATAGGTTGGGGTGACCAAGCACCGGATACACCAATCGATGAGAAGCTTCCTTTATCAGATTTTCCTGATAACCCCGAAGTTAAAATACGAAAACGCTACCGGAAGAAGAAAACCAAGCTGGAGGAGGCGTTTCCAGCATACCTACAGGTCTGGCTTATTTATAACCTTTTATTCAAGTGGTTTCTTTTACTAAATATATTTGAAGGGTTTATATTATATTGCCATAACATCAACTCCATGAGGGAATTCAAAGCAGTAGAAGCAATTTGATTCAGTGCACATACTGTTAAGATTAGAAACAAAAGTTTACATTAGAAACAGAAACTTTATTTTGTTAATTAAAGTTCAAGGGTATCGTAATTGTCTTTTTTTCTGACACCTTTTAAAGGTTTACCATAGTTTTGGTAATTAATACAAAAAAATAATAATTTATTGTATGGAATTTGTAACACATAAACACAGCAACAAACTTTAGAACAAATGTTTAAAAAGCACATTGAACAGCTTTGTGTACCAACAAAGTGCATAAAATTACTGTCTACACACACAAAAACTGAGAAAGTTTAGGAATGTGTTCCAGATATTTAAGTGATCAATTAATGAATATATGTAAAAAAAATGGGTAATTCTGTAACGGATCCTAAACAGGCGACTCTGGCCTGATATGGTTCAGTTCTCACTGGGATTTACAATTTAATGTGACTAAATTAATTCTTAAATGCCTGCTATGTTTTGTCATGACTGGCTCAAGTCCTGACGAATAAATGGTTGACAGCGTGGTTTGAAATAGCAAAATTACGTCTTTTACCAATAAATGGAGATAAACATGCAATAATTAAGAAAAACCAGCACAATTCCTGTTTGATTAAAGGTGGCAAATCTATCCAACAGAACTAGATTTAAACTAAACTAGAATCAGAACTCAACCAAACATAACCAAACAAAAGAACCAGGGCGAGGCCAAACAGCATGTCCTTTTAAAGGGAGAGAGGCAGGTGTCACTCATTCTCCTGATTAGCCTGCGACCACGCCCCCATCTTTAACCTCATCAGGATGAGTAGGAAGACTCATCACTCCCTCCCCCTTTAAAGTATTAATACAAACAGAAAACATTAGAAATTTGGAACTGCCAACAAAACAGAGTCTATACATTCTGAAAACTCTTAAAGCTCCATTTGGTCTTCTAATATTTATCATTTCCCCCAGCAAAACCTGGCACCTAGGAAGCAATTTTAAGGAATAAAAGAGAAAGGAGCAAAAAACAAAAGCAGTACATCACATTCCAAGCTATTTTAATAATTTTTACAATATAGTTCACTATTAATAATAGTCTAATTAATAAATAACTAATTAATAATACAATTTTGTGATTCCTGGTAATACTTATAAAATCTCTGTGCTCTTTTGAGTCTGATCCTGGAGTTTTGCCTCTTGAATAGAATATATGTCTAATACATGATGGCTATCAAGCAATTGTTAATGCTATCAATTTTGTGAATGAGCTTAGCTGATAACATGAATTAGCGGCTCAGAACTAGGACATGTACTAGAGTTTAGCTTCTATCTCCTTTACAACAACATTATCACTGGGTTCGTAAAATTGCTTAAAAAAACAAAGGGAATGTTTGAACAACATGATGCAACTTAAAAAGGATTCACACTTCTGTGTGATTCACTTCTGTGAAATCTATCCACTTTTGAAGCAGCACCGATTGAAAACAATTTCACATGCTGTTCTGCAAATGGAATAGGAACAGGTGGAAATAATTTCCAAAACAAAATATCCCCGACAGAGGAGTAGTTCTGCGTATGGTGACTTTTTAACACTTTCTGCCTGTTGTTTGGTCACTTTTGTCTGCGGGCAGTTCCATCACTCTAGTGGCAGCATGAGATGGAGTCTACAACCCACACAAGTGTCTCAGGTAGAGATGGCACATCAATGCTAGAAGGTTTGCCCTGTCTGTCTGCGTCGTGTGCAGAGCATACAACAGGAGATGTGGAGGAGGCCGTAGGTGTGTAGGACAGCTACCTCTGCCTTTATCACACTGAGCACAGATGTGGCAGATACTGGAGCTGCCATGGAGAACATTCTGCTGCCTGCGATATCCTCCTGCATGATGGTTTGGCAGTGGATCATTAATGGTGCGGGGTTTTCCGCTTTTGCCACAAGGTGCCAGTCCCCGGTCCACCTGAGACCATATGCCAGTTTGCTTGATCCTGGGTTCCTCCTAATGCAAGTGTAGTTGGCTGGAGTGTGTCAGCAGTTCCTGTAAGATACGGGCATTACTGCATTGGGGTGGCTGCTCGTTTTCTCAGACCTGAATCCAATGGCGTACATTTGTTACGTATCGTCTCTCTCCATCCACCAATGCCACTTTGCACCAAAGATTGGCAGAAACTTTGTCAAGGTTTAGTCTCTCAGATCATCCACCACCTCAACACTCAACACTGGTTCTAAGGGCATTACATCAGCCTGTTGTATGTTTATCCACTTTGATGTTGACTGTGACTCGATTTCCAAACCTCTGCGTGTTAATACATTTGATTTCCAGTGATAATCTTGTAGGGTGGCATGGTGGCACAGTTGGTTACACCGTGGCTTTTCAGTTAGAAGGTTGCTGGTTCGGGGCTAGCCGGTTGTTCTCCCTGTGGTTAGTATAAAACCGAGTATTGTGGCATCCCTAATATTGACATTTTATTGCATTACTTAACTTTAACTTAATATTACTAGTAAAAATAGTTTATATGAACCTTAATAATCTTATAATGATTGCAACTGGGTCATTGGCAGAGAAAATAACACTTCTACCAAATCTACCAAAGTGGTACCCTCAACCCAGTGATTGGATTGTTGACATAAGCTCATTTTTATAATGTAGAATTAAGATCTGGTTGATTGAACGTGCATTTCAGTAGTTTTTACAGTAGTTCGTCTCATCCAATATTTTTAAATAATAGATTTTAACAGAATTGTAGTTTGCTGTTGACCTTGTTATGAATTACAGCACTAACATATTAATCGCTATGTGACATTTTCCAAAACGTAGACAATAACACATATTTCGCAAATTGCAACCAGCTCTAGAAGGAAAAAATTGAGCGGCAATTGCTGTTTTCAAGCTTAGCTTCTGACAGGAACCACCCTTATGGCGCATGTCAAAAAGCCACTTCAAATCAATTATTGATTGTAAGGCTTTTAATGTCTGAGGCCTGCAGGTTCTAGAGCTGGTAGCTGTCAGATGGGCTGAGCAGAGATGGCAGATCGGGCAGTGTCCTGGAAAAGCATCGTGTGGTCCATAAAACATGTTTGTTCTTGTTATTGCTGCGCACACCAGTGCCTGCGTTGCTTTTGTAGATCATACGTCCGGTGGGACTGTGATGAGATGACATGAGCTCATTTGAGGGACTTCCACAACAAGAGTGTGAGTGTGGTGTGAGTTCATGAGAGCCAGACAATGTGCTCAAACACCCGGCCATCTGGAAAATCTCTGTCATAGCCAGAAAGGGGGATTCTTTGTACACTGAAATTCTCTCTTTTAAATGGGAAGGAAAGAATTAAAAACATTATTTGTATGGCTCTGGTGATTTTTTTTTCTTCCTTTTTTAAGGACCAGGAAACAGCAGTCGATTCAGGGAGACTAATGGCAGGACAAGCAATGACATTAAGTCTTAGGAATATTAAGTAAGGTTCAAGATGTTTTTTTTTTTTTTTTTTGTAGACCATGCAGGTCCAAAAAGTCATCTTACCAGCCACTCAAACCTTTCGTTTGTGCAAGCTTTAGAGCACAGACAACTGTTTCAGAGCAGTTTTGAAGATGATATATAATGTTTTATAACATGTTTTTAGTCCAATACAATTTGGGAGATGAGTAGTGATTGTTGCTAAGAACCTGCGTTGCTCATTTTGTAGACAAAGGAACGTTCACCCTTCCTCTGAACATCCTCATGCCCTCGTCACCTGTTGCTCAGAAATATCTCCCCTGATTTTATTATAGTGACCTGAGTCACTTTGGGACATAGGACCTCCCTATGAGGCTATTCACACAGCTTCAAAAAAGTGTATTATTAGCATGTGTATGCATACATTACATTTAAAAATAAAAACAATCTCGCAAAACAGCAATTTTGTTAATAAAGCCTTTGAAAATATAAATGGTTTCGATCCATGTCATCTGAAAACTTGAGGCAGATTCCTCTCTTAGCCAAAAGGACGCCATAATGTTACTTACAGGTCAACTGTAATCAAAAATGTGTTTTGCTTATTTTATTTTCTGTAATAGCTCACTAAAATAGTCTATATGAAACAAATACTTAACCACGGTTTAGTGGTTTCCTTTTGGTGGTGAAATAATCAATAAAAGTTAATTTCTTTAACCTCATTCTAAAATCTTCTATATATTCTCATACAGGAAGCCTTTTTTGGAAAAGACCTTCTGGACAAGAGCAAACAGAGCAGACAGGAAACCACACGGCTGCTGGAGGATGAGCGAGAGAGGAAACTGTTGCTGGCCAATCAAATGAAGCCGATGTTAAACGCATCACTTGGTCCACCAATGGCCAGTAAATCACTAGCAACACGTAGGTTTCTCACAGAGACGCCTGCACGGCCCACACACAGACACCTTTTGTTTCCTTGTGTGTTCATCTACGTTCATACCCTTTCATACTTTGATTTCCTTTAAATGTACTTTAAATCTACTGAAATCTCTATCCGATAAAACGGAGCAGGATCATTTGGCGTTCGTAATCACTGTCCTGCTTTATCCACATCCACAGAGAACTCTGTGGAGCCTCTAGTGGACCTGTCCGAAGAGCTGAAATCAGACACAGAGCTGCTGGGAATGTTTTCTGATAGCACTGGCAATCAAACAGAAGAGTCCGGTATGCATTTCAAGTGAATCCAAACATATGCGAATAAACAGAAGGATGCATTTGAAACCTTCTAGTTCTAATATTGGAACATATTTGTCATGAAAGGTACAAACTACAAGTAATTGACGTGATTGAAAAATCCCGTTCTGCATTGGGTTTAGCAAGTAAATCGATAAACGTATTGTGTTTTACATTAAGTTTTAGTTCTGTTCAATGTTGCACTTTAGCTCTTGAAATCAATAATTGTCGCTGATCATTTTATACGCTACGGTCAAAGATTTGGACACTTACTATTTACATGGTAGATTCTCACTGAAGGTATCAAAGTTATGATTGAACTCTAAACATATTCTCTATTTTACATCCTTAAAAGTTACCATCCTTCTCTCGAGCTTCTTGAGGTGGTCACCTGAAAAGTTCAAAAGTTCACAGAGATCTTTCACTCTCTCGTCTAGTGCTGGGCGATATGGAAAAATCATATATCACGATATGGATTATTTTATATCACGATAACGATATATATCACGATATACCACAATAAAGTACGTTTTCAGTTATTCTCTGAAAAGTTTGACAAAAATATCATACTTTTTTACTTTCATACTTTTTTTTGCAACTTTATTTTGAAGTGACATTTAACTGAACTGTCACAAATGAGAAAAACTACATTTTAGTGCAGCAATGTAAACGTATCAAATGACAACAGATGTGGTGGAGGTAGAGCTACAGTAGCGTTCACATTTTTTTAACCACATCATAGTTATTTAAATAGTATTATCAAAATAAACTATTTAAAAAAAATAAAATAATGAACCATCCTTCTCTACTTGGGCCCGGCATGCGTTATATAAGCGAGGCAACTCGACATTACTGAAGTGCTTACGACTGGGCATAACGTTCCTCGGGTCAAGCACTTTGACGAGGTCTCGGAAGCTACCCTTCTCAGCTGCATACACGGGGATCATGCCTTTACAACAGTAATGCAAGATGGCACATGTGATTTCTTTATGGCGCTGGGAAGTTTTTTCATACGGTGTGCATTTTATGAAAGACTCTTTAATTTTAGGCTGGCTATATTTTTTCTCGCCACTTGCCCGGGCTGTTTCACAACTTTCTTTACGTCGCATTTCTTCGATTCTCCAGTATTCTTTTTCGTGAACCTTCTTCAAGTGGTAAAAGAGGTTTGTTGTGTTAGCGTCGGGCGCGGAAACAGTTTTTTGGCAGATGACTGTCTTCTGCTCTGCGTCGGAGCTCTTAAAACCAAAATGAAACCAAATCACTGACGTACCCCCACGTTTCGGTAAAAGTACTTATTGGGCTGCTGCCTGCGTAGCAGTTTCAATTTGTTGTGACTCCGGGCATTCATCTTTAATCTCTTGCGTCTCCATCTTTAAGCACTCACAAGTTAACTAGCGTAAAGCATGCCACAACAACATAAAGCGTCACGTCGCAAAATCACAAGACGGAGTTTCTTTGCGAAAAAGTTCATTTTTATTCTTGATTATCACTTATATAAAGGGTAGAGTATGCATTGCATAGCCACAAGACATATCATACATTTGTCATAGCCTATTTAATGCAATATTTTCTTTAGTAATTGAAACGATAGAAGAGAAATAGGACGATAGACACTTTTTTTATCGTCCCCACGATATGTATCGTCATATCGCCCAGCACTACTCTCGTCCATCTCATACCAAACCATCTAGATTTACCAAACCATCTAGGTTTAAATAAATCCCCAAATGTACCGCATTTCACTCTTTTTATTACCTACAGATATTGGCTTGGTGTGGCAAGCTCCTCTTGGCAGTGGTTAGCCTTTGTGTTTCCACCAGCTTTCTGTATCCGCTCGGTCATTCTAGTTCCACTTCATGACATTATTGAGAATCTTCCGACGGCTTCTCAGCAGGGTGCTATTTGTCTGGGTCAAGGAAATATTGATGCAATGGCGCTCCCTGCCTGAAGATGAGTGCCACCGGGCGGTTCTTTTACGATGTACTCACATCATCAAAAGTGCAGCATTCATTGGTCGTTCTCCTTGCAAAAAGAATCCGGTATGCCAGTACGAACTCTTCTTAGGCAGTCTTCGTTCGGTCAGATGTGTGATGTCCCATTAGCACCCTTGGTTTTTGTTTGAAGCACATTGAAACTTTGGACCAAAAATACGGATTGGTGTGTAGAGGCCTTTAGCCTGCTTTTATAATGTCAGCCACATTAGTGCGAAAAAAGCAGTACTAAAGTGTACAGAATGCACAATGTGAAAAAGTGCCAATGGTCATCAGCACCCCCAAACAATAACACTTCCTCTTCCATGCTTCAATGTGAGAACAATGCATGTGGAGACCATCTGTTCCCCATATTCCCCTTCTTTCCTCTGGTGGTCCTAATAAGAACCAGTTTATTAGTAGCTTTTCATGGTTTTGGAACTGCGTTTGGAGATTTAGTTTTACTTTTTTTTTTGCGAGGATGGGCCTTTTTTTGTCGAAAAAACTAAAATTTTGCTGCTGAAAGACAAAATTCACCTTGTAAATGGTCATGAAAACAAAAAAAGTAAGAACAAGGGGTGTAACATTATATCAAGGCACATTATTTACTAGGAGACAATTATCCTTTACTCGCATTTTAAACAAGAAAGATTATAAAATTTTCTCAAAACAAACATTAACACTGGCCCCTAGTGGATGGAGGATATTAAATGTTCTCATCCAAATTAAACTAGAACGCAGCCTTTTTAGCTTTTTAAAATCCATTTTTTCAAATGATTGTTTTTTATATAAACAGTTTTTAAAGTGTTGGTTAAAAATAGTGAAATATTGTGATGTGTATTGTATGGTACACATAATATCGAGTTTATTTTGTATCGTGAGCAGAGCATATCTTTACACCCTTAGTAAGAAGTGTTCAAACCTTTGACTGGTAGTGTATATAACAATTAGAATTATTGAATATTCTTTTTAATAAGCAAACCTTGTACAAAACACATAAAATAATCATTAATGATCTACAGCAGCTATAAAAACAAAATCTATTGCTCAATAATTTCTACGTGCTTTTATTTATTATTATTTAAATAATACACTCCTGTATAAATAAAGAACTTAACTAAATGCTTAATTTAATTTAGGAGATTGTCAATTGTCTTTGAGATTTTTAATTGTGTTTTTGGCATTTCCATTTAACATTCTAAAGTCGTTTGTATACATTGTGTATAAATCATCTGCCAAGTCCTTTTTCCTTTCTTCATGGTCCTTATCTCTTTAATTTCTTGGTTTGCGCTTTTTAGGTCTTGATTTTTGCCCTTTCCAAGTTGAGTACTCTTCATCACCATTTGGTAAGAGCTCATGATCATCTTTTGTGTTTATTTTTTACAACATTTTCACACATATTTTGAGGTCAAGTGAAAATTGTTTTGAAATTTAATGGGAAAAAATGTAATGGGCAAAAAAGTCTCCAGGAGTTTGACCTATTGGCTTAAACAAGCAGAGAAATAGAATAGAATTTCAGTGGTTCAAAGGAATTATCACTTTCGATAAAGGTGTCTGACAATTGCATTTTGCAAAACTAACTAGTAAAAATGACCTCAAACTGAATTAAAAACATTCTTTTCGATGTTCGGTTGGCTGCAGCTTAATCTCGACAAAGAGCTCCACCCTATTTCAGTTTTGGAAATAAAATAACTTTATTAAAAGAATTAAATTACCATTTTTCACATGAAAATGCAACATTTAAGAAGTTTCTCTTTTGGAGAAAACTATGATCGGCTGGTCTGGCCTTCCTGTGGGGTCAACAGGAAGTGACATCAGTGATTTCAAACCTTATTAGCACTTAAATTGAACTTAAAATAACTTGCATTCCATACGTTAAGGCCCTCGAGAAAAACATTCAAGAACACGCCTATTTAGAAGCTGACTGAGCTGGTCAAGGTTGCTTTCCACTCATCCACTAACATCTAGATAATCAAAACTAGAAATGCGAGAGCATTAAGAAGTGGCCTTGCTCCCACAAACGGGAGTCAGAGCCGCTTTCTGAATTGATGAGTAAAGAATAGAGGAAACGAGTCCTTGGTTTCATGAAAAGAATGAAACACACCAATTTTTTTTTAAAGAAGTGGAACAAACATGACTGCTGTAAAGACGGCCTTGGGAAGATGAAGGCTCCCTTCTGTTTTCCCTTCGAGGACGTGGTTGAATTGGATTCCACCACAGCAAATATGAGGATCTTTTCTACACTGAAATCATTCTACGGGAAAACAAATTTTTCAACGGGGTTTGCTGCACTATTGTTGAACTTTCTGATATCTCAGGTCATAACTTCATGGGTGTCAAATGTTCATTTTAGTGGTCGAAAAACTTAATCCTCACTTCAGAATTACAGATACAGAGTTTCTAAGGGTCCTTATGCCCTGGGATCAGTGATATGTTTCGGGGTATACTTGGCCTCTGGAATGGTTATTTTTTTTGTAAACATGAAGGCAAACTTTCGGTTCCTGAGCCCTTACAGGGAACCGAAACAATCCACTTACAGAGATTGTTTAGGAAACCGTATGCAGGGATGAATGGGCCCAAAAGGGGATATTTCTTGCGTTGCTGACTGTTCCAACACAACTAGGAAAAGATTTGTAAATCAATGAGGCCAATCGTCTGCTTGACCTGTAGACTGATCGACAAAACAAGACAGAAAAACACAATCGTTTTTGGAATATTCCGATTAAAAGAGCAAGTACATACACTTGTCCTTGAGCTGCGCTTGGAAAGTAGAGACATAATAAAGTCATTCCTTAGTTCCTTTTGTCTCTTCACAAATCCTATTGTCCGAAGAGCAGTTCTCATCTTCTGAACTGCAAGGCCAACAAGGCTGGGTGGGATGGCCTAAAATAAAATCCCAGATTTTTCTTCACAAAAAAATTGATTTCTGATTTCAATTTTTTTTTTCACCTCTACTTCAAATCAACCTGCACATAACAAAGAAAAACTATATTGATGATAACCATATGTATAATCCTAATAATTAACATACTATTATTCTGCAGATTGTCCGCATGTAAAAGGTTTATTAATTTCTGTAAAGCTTAGGGTTTGCATTAACGTTTAAACATACATGGAATGTTTGTTTGATTTGTAGCACTATTACAATCCTTTATTTGTGATTTCACTGCAAACATACTTTCGATGTTAACAAGATGTCGAGTTACACCGTAACTGCCACTAGCTGGCAAACGTGAGGGGCGGAGACTGATTTTCATTCAACGCCGATTTTCATTCAAACACATCGATGTACACTAGAGAGTCATGGTAAACAATAAAATTTGTTTATCGGCCACCTCTAGTTCAAATACATCCAAACCAAAATACGTCTGTAAATACATGATCAGGAATTACAAAACTGCCCTTTTGTGGACTTTTGGTCTAACAAAACGGATTGCAGATCTCAGTGTGAAAGGGCCCAGAAGGAGCTTGAAAGGAACGTTTCGAAAGAAAATTTGAAGGGAACAAAAAAATAATTAGAAGTTTGAGGGCCTAAAGTGAAGTAGAACAGGTTTGGTACAAAATACTCAGGGAATTAAGGAAAAATTGTATGGTATAGGCTTGCTTGATTTAAAAAAAAAAAAAAAAAAAAAAAAATTTTACTGTTTCACTATTACAAAATGCACCGTTAGCTATAATATAATCATTAAAACTACGGCTTTTGGGAATCAAAAGGCAAATAGGTCTTTAGTTTACCTAGAAATGTTCTGTAGAAACCCTGAAGATAACTGAAAACGATTGAGCATTAATGTGGAATACGATAATACTTGTTTCCAGATTTAAAAGCTGCTTTGGACATAAATTGTGGTAAGTAACATTGTGTTCCTCAGATACGACGTTTCGGGACATCTTGTTCCGATATGCTTCTTTTAGAGGCTTGTTGAGGAGCACATGATGAGACGCGTGGCTTTGTTTGTGTGCTTTCCTCCATTAATAGAAGATGGATCTCACTCATCTCAAAGTCATCTGGGCCGAACTCACCCACGGCAGGTGCCAGAGGAGCCACTGGATGGGATCCTCAGCCCTGAACTGGACAAGATGGTCACGGATGGTTCGTATTGAGCCTGTGTAGCCAAGAAAAGCCAAGTTTTGGGACTTGATGGCAAAATTTTGAATCTTTCTGTCTTTCAGAATCAATTCTCAGCAGACTCTACAAAATACCAGGTTGGTTTTGTTCTCAAAGAGTCCGCTGCATCGTGGGTATATTCAGCCGATGTGCTTTTAATTACTGTTTCTCTTTGCAGAACTGGGTGGAAAAGATGTGGAGGACCTCTTCACAGCGGTTCTCAGCCCCAGCACCAGTCAGCCTCCTCAGATGCCTCATCAGATCCAGGGAGCTCCAGGATCTGGTTTGCATCCCCCCCAATCCAACTCAGGTTTGCTTCAGGAAATCTTGCTCTGCCTTTTGGTTCTAATAATATTTTTCATAGGTGTTTGGTGTTTTTTTTTGTCTTGGACTCAACATTACAAATTGGCCTTGTTATGGGACACAGTCCCACAGTTTTGATTTGTAGGTGTTTAATATTTTGGGTTTTAAACGAACATTACAAGATAAATTAAAAGGAATTTGAATTAAAATGTGAGAAACTGTCTTTTAGTTTCATTTTGCAGACCCAAAATTGGTGCCAGCAGTGCCATCTAGTGATAAAAAGAAGAAATACTCATTGGAAGCGCAATCCCTGTGATATGGCTTGTATTTTTCAAAGTTTTGTCACAAAAAGTGCTTGTAAGGGATTTTAAAGTATTAAATATGCTCAAAAATCAAGACAGTCCTCACTGAAAACCGTTGCGCACTGATGTCATGCACTTGCATATGTGCAGGGTTTGCATCTTCCTGCTACCCGGTCGTTCACCCCTTACCATGCTTTAATTAGTGTGGAGTCAATGACTCGTGGACTCGAACCTTAACTTTGTTCACTTGGATTTAAAAGTTTGCCTCATATTAAAAATTCCATTCAACTCATTCCTTGCTATGCAGTTTAAAACGATATTTTTGTGTTTTCTCTTTGGTGAGCAGTTGGAGATCTCCTTTATTCTGCGGTCATAATTTATTCATTATCATGTCATTTCAGCCTGTGAAAATATTTGGGTTTGAAGAAAGCTTTTTTTTCTTTTTCTCACCATTCTGTTATGTTTACGTTTGTATTCTATACAGGAATGTCTTCCAGAATGCCAGCGATGAATGGTTTAATGGAAGCCAAACCATTTTCCCAGTCTCATGTTAATCCTGGAGTGGGGCCTGAGATGGCTCGAATGTCTTTCTCTGACAATCTGAGGTCTGTCATGAGCTGCTTTACATTTGATAATTAGTCCATCAGATGAGTAACATAGATGTTCTCTACAGAGACAGGAAGTTCAATCTGATATCACAAGAGACGGCCGGCCCATGGTCTGCTACAGGCTCAGCTTCTGCTTCAGCTCCTGCTGCTGTCTCAGAGATGGAGGGTGACTCCATGTCCACCGCACAGAAAAGCACTCTGAAGTGGGAGAAGGAGGAGACTCTTGGAGAGCTGGCCACGGTCGCACCAGTCCTCTACACTAATGTCAATTTTCCAAACCTCAAAGAGGAATATCCAGGTCTGATAGGAGGCTTTAAAGTTATTTATCCTTTACAAATGACCTTCCATTTTACTATTTTAAGCATGTGATATATCATTTTTAACTTCTAATAGCTATGATTTATTATTTGTTACATTACAGACTGGTCGACAAGAGTAAAACAAATTGCTAAGCTTTGGAGAAAAGCAAGCTCGCAGGATCGAGCTCCGTATGTGGTAAGTTATTTGCGCTGATGGTTTGAATTATATTTCAAATTTATTTAGCCATTGTTCAGTGCTTGAAAAACTGTCAAAAGAGCCCCAGTTTATGTTTCTCATGAATACTGTATTTCTGTATTCAATCTCAATTTGGAATAGAAAGTTTAATACTTTTAATTATTCACTTTGTATGGGTTAATTACATTTTAAAGTTTTTAACAAATCATAACAGATCAGAAACCAAAAATATACAAATTTGATTATTCCATGAAATCTTTTCTGAAAATGATGTTCATTTTCACTCAATTCTTTTGTGTAAATACCTGGTCAGTGCAGCTTTAGCATTAAGGCAAAGCCTGTGTACTTTTACAGTGACCTTCCAGATAGTAGGTGTCTGGATGTTTTTCCTTTTCTTTTAGCAAGACCCTTTTTGGTACTTTATGGGGTTTGAGTTCTTCTGGAGAATGAAATCACCACCTTCTTAGGCTGGTTTTGCACCCGACTTGTTTTGATTATTTCAAGCTAGAGTTCATTTTCCCTTTTAGTTCTGTCCATTTGGGCAGGTGAGAAAGCACCATCAGAGACCTGCTCAAGGAGGTGGTCTCAGTACAAATCCAAACGAACTCTAGAGCTGATCGTTTGTGGTGAGAACATGCAGAAGTCTGTTCTGAACTAAACACAATAAAAAGATAAAAGCACATGCTTTTTGAACAAATACAGCCACTGTATAGTTAAACATCTGCAGTGCAGTTATGCAGAAAGATCTGACTTGGGTCATTCTTTATTTCTAAGCCTTCCACTCTCTCCCTGCTTCTCCGGTATACAAACAGCCATGTCTTTTCATAATAGGCAAAATGCCACAAAAAATATTTAAATCATTTAAAGGCTCAGCAAACCTTTGTATAAAAAATTTCCAACTTTTTATGTGAGCCAAATATAAGCAATAAAGTGAGGCTTGACCTCTTTCTCTGTGTGATGAATTGGTTTTCAATTTCTGAAATAAGAGACAAAATATATTGAAAAAATATATATATTTAAAAGATATTTATATTTTTTGAGATGCAGATGACATGGGTTAGTCTGGCATGTTGATCAATCCAGGTGACCCCCATCAGACCAGCATAAAACAGCAAAACCAGGATTTCAGTGGCAAGCAATCACTACTTTGTTTTGCTCAATCCAAATATTTAGATGAACTGCATTAAAACAATAGGATGCGTTTCTGTGCTCTTGCTTTCATTTAAACACTGCACAACCACTCTTCCATTCACAGCAAAAAGCAAGAGATAACAGGGCGGCCCTGCGCATTAACAAAGTCCAAATGTCCAATGAGCCTATTAAGCGGCAGCCACCCCAGCCTCCGCAGGTTTTAGAAGTGTTTGATCCTGCCATTCCACCCCTGGACCCTGAATTGCTTTTCAAAGATCCTCTGAAGCACAAGGAATCAGAGCATGAACAAGAATGGAAGTTTAGACAGGTAAGTCTGCAATCAATCTTTTGAGGGATTCTCAATTTAATAAATCTCAATAATGAACAATTCATTATATGACAATAGTGCGACTAAAAAACGCTTCAATCAAGGCAAAGATTTTGATGTGATTCATCTGTAGCAAAGACATTGTCAGATGCCTCATTAGTAGTGTGTTTCAGCAATGTTCCACCTATGAGCATGAATTGTGGCGATAACTTCTCAGAGCTACACTATTTTTTAAAATGCAGTTCAAACACTGAACACTTATTTAAATTGTTAAATTAAATAACATTACTTTTGTTTACAGCAAATGAGACAAAAAAGTAAGCAGCAAGCTAAAATCGAAGCTACACAGAAACTCGAGCAGGTGAAGAATGAACAGCGGCAACAGCAACAACTCCCATCAATGGGCCAATCTGAGCAAGAGTCCTCCGGTGACCTAAAGAGTCCGAGTTCTGTTCATTCCAACAATGACAGCATGTCCCCCATGCATCCCAGCTCAAAGAACGGCTACTCAAAGTCTACGTCATGCTCCCCAGATGATGTCTTTTTGCGCCCCCATCCTCCACCACCTTCAACAGGATCACAGCCACAGTCCCCTCAGATGTTCTCCCCAAGCTCCTCTGGATCTAGACCATCCTCACCCTGGGATCCTTACACTAAAATGGTTGGCACGCCCAGACCACCACCTTCTGGGCAGGTGACACCACGTCGTAACTCAGAATCTGGAAAGTCACCTCGTGGTTTTTCTGAACCGATTGGCTCTCCGACAGCCATTGCAAACGACCCTTATTCCAAGCCCCCAGACACCCCGAGACCAGCAGGAGCTGGAGATCCCTTTCTCAAGCCAATGTGCCCTCCCAGACCAAATCAAACTTTGGATGGAAGGCATGTCATTGGCTCACCCAGTCACGATCCATTTTCAAGAGTGTCAGTGCGAAAGGAAAACTACCAGAGGATGCCTCAAGGCAGGATGATTCTTTCAGATCCTTATGCTCGACCTTTGCTAACTCCCATCCCAGGCAGTAACGAATCTGGCTCTGTTCAAGTTTTTAAAACACCTATGCCACCACCTCAGTCTCAGGAACAATTCACTGGTATGCATCCGAGAAGAGTTAGCGGGGATGTCTTCGAAAGACCAATGATGCCCCTTCGCTCCAATGAGGGATTCTCCCAGATTCAACAGAACGATCCTTATGCACAGCCTCCCCATACGCCGCGTCCTGGGTTGAGTGACAGCTATGCAAATCAAAGGTTATCTCAACAGTCTCCAAGTCCATTTCCTCAGTCTCGGCAACCTTCATGTAACCCCTATGCTCGAGCCCCTTCTACCCCTCGCCCAGATTATTCTCAGTGTGATCCCTATGGACAACAACCTGCTACACCAAGGCCTTCAAGTGACCCATTTTCTTCATTTTCTAACCCATATGCTAGAATGCCTGGCACGCCGAGACCACATGACTCTGAGCCCTACTCTCAACAAACTCCATCTCGGCATCCTATCATGATGAATCAACCTCCTCAGCTGCAGACTCAAAACTGCATGTCAATGGACCCTTATGCACAACCTCCTGGCACTCCACGTTCAGTAATGGGGGACCGGTTTGCAAAGTCTCCCAGTCACCAAAGAAACCTGGACCCTTTTGCTCAATCCCCTGGAATGTCACACCCTGTAGGGCCTGATCCACATGCACAGTCAATGACGAGACCTCAGTCTATGCACACTGGTGGTGTTGGACAAGATCCATTCTCCCCTCCAAAAGTATTGATGCAGGACACTTTTGCAAGTCCTGTAAAGCATGGGCCACAGACCCATAAACATCTGGGTGGGACAGATGAGAGTGCTCCTCATCCACTATCGAGTCGACCAAGTCAAACTCCAATTCATGACCCTTTTGAACAGGCACCTATTCATTCACATCCTCTGTGTGGGGAAAATAAAGACCAACAAGGTTTGGTACTGGAAGTCTGCGCCCAAACCATGGTGCGGCCTGGAAGTGAACCACAAACAGTACCTCTTGCAGAAGCAGAGGAACGGCTGAGACAGGTGTTTTTTCTTTTATTTTTTTCATGAGTTTAACATTTTTTTGTTTTATTATACTGCAGCACTAATATCTGACAATGTGTACATTTAACTTAATTATTGTTTTTTTTTTTTCACAGCGGCAACGTATTCGAGAGCTGATCCTCAAACAACAGCAGCAGAAAAATGCTACACGTCAAGATAAATGTGTTCAAGACCCCATGGTCATTGCTTCTGGAAACCCTCAACACTGGATGCAGGACCCTACCGGACAACAGGGGGAGATGTTTAATCGCCCACCTCCACCATATCCTGGACCTGTAGCGATAAGACCTCCTCAGAGATTCCCTGGGCCTTTTCCAGATCAGCAAGGGCATTTCCCTTCAGGCCAGTTTCCTAGACCCCAGTTACACGGAGAAGTTGAGATTAATACAAGACAGCTTGGGCCAAGGTGAGTTGATTTACATACTATCGAAATGCTAGTATATTTAGAAAAACATGCTAAACATTGTGTTATGTTGGATTTAGGATGCCTCTGACCCCTGGTGTTCAAGGTCTTGTGGCATCTCCAAGGCCTCATCAGATGCAAGATTCAGTTGAAGCTCATCCACAAATGAGAAGGTCTATGTCTGTTGATCTGGGAAAATCAATTGGCGGTAACCCTTTGGGAACTCCACATTTGCCTCCTTGTGGCATGCATGTTCAGCAACACAACTTTATGGGTCAACCTTTTATAGAATTACGACACAGATCTCCAGATAGCAGACTTCGTCCTCCTTTTGGACATCCTGGAATGCTGGGAAATCAAATGGAATCTTCCTCGCAGCAACAGCCCCAAGGTTTCATGGGTGGCCAAGAAATTGGATTCCCATTTAACAATGTTCCAAAACCAATGGATACAACAATGACTCAATCTCCAGTTCCTGTTGCATCTTTGAGCTTGGGGAATTTGCAACAGTCTAATATTCCTCTGCGAGACGGACATTCTCAAATTCTATTGACAAGGTCTTTGAGTCAACCTGCACCAAATGAGACTCTCAGCACTTCCCTACTCTCAAGCATGGCCGCAACGCCAACTGTAGAAAACACTGATGTCCTTTTGCCCACCAATGACCTACATGAGGATAAAATTGACACTGATGAATCTGGAGTGAAGGACCTTGAAGATGTTGAGGTGAAGGACCTTGTCGATGCTGATTTAGAGAACCTAAACCTTGACCCAGATGATGGAAAGGATTTGGATCTTGAAACTAACGACCTGCATTTGGATGACTTCTTGACATCTGGGAAATTTGATATCATTGCCTATGCTGATGCAGATTTAGATCTCAGTGAAGACCTGGATCTTAGTGATCCTATGGAAGACCACATAGAGACACCCGAGAAAAAAGCAGAGAAAAGGACAGAAAGTTTTGATGCATCATCTTCAAGTTCTACATCAACAATGACAGAAGCAGTGGACGAAGCTGCTCACTCTCAAAGTCAAGACATCCCTCAAGATCAGGTGTTGGTTTCATTGAAGACAGAAGAAGACAGCAAAAATGGAGTTAAAGCATGCATGTCAAAAGACACTTCTTGCCAGATAAAGGAGAGTGCTGCCATTAATCCAACTGCAACTGATAGTGAAGTGGATGCCACGCCACAGAACAAAAAAACTGGGATTTCCCCTGATGCTACTCCAGTTCTTTCAAGTATGCTTGTAAATGTTCCAGCAGAAAATGACTCCCTGAAACCGGATCAACAAGGAAACCTTCCAAATCCAGACTCTGCTGTGGTGCTCAGCAGTTCTTTGTTGGAGCAAGGACCCTTCTCAGTTCAGGGAACAGAAACTGTTCTAGACCAGTCTATTCAGTCTTCTCATGATGAAAGTGCATTAGAGGTCCCACTTCAGGAACAGCAACAAAGCCATATGTTTGGTATGGATCAGAAGGATGCTGTACTCTCAGGGGAACACAACAGTATTCTTACTCAACAGGCACTGCTATCACAGCAAGGACATCAGAACAGGCCCCTGCTCCTGGAGGAACAGCCACTTCTTCTCCAAGACCTCCTGGATCAGGAGAGACAAGAGCAGCAGCAGCAGAAGCAAATGCAAGCAATGATACGACAGCGTTCAAACGACTCATTTTTCCCCAACATAGGTAAGGTGTAGTTGTTGCAATATGGTTTTGTTGCGTCTTTAAGTTAGAGGTTTCTTTATTTTTGAGACACGCAGCTCAACAACCAAACAGATCGCTTCATTTTTTGTATTGTATTCCTTTATACGTGACTTTTAAATTGTCTGGTTATTACAAAAATGAAGAAATCTGTTATTTTTCTCATAGGTACTTCTCTCTGAGACTTTGACAGAATGTCCAAAGTGTCACATTTTTTACATAATTTCCAATTTATTGCATGGATTTAGTGCCAGATTTGCTAAAAATAGAATATAATATTTAAGACAGATGTCTCCCGTAGTTGTTAAGCAGGATTTCACACTGCAGCAGGAATTTTGTCTCATTCCTTCTTTACAGATTTTGAGGTAGACACCAGGTAACCCAGGGTTTCAGCTCCCTCCATAGATTTTTTTTTTTTTTATTTGGCTCAGGTTCAACTTGCTGAGCAACTATGTATTTGGCTTTTCTAGTTTTTGGGAAATTGTCATGTCAGGACAAGTCATCTTCATTTGGTTGTTGGCCAAAAGCTTGTAATTCATGGCCTAATACATCCTCCTCTTAAAATGCTGTAACAAACCTGTCCCATTTGCAGAAAAGCACCCCCAAAGAATGATGTTTCCCAGTTGGGATGTACACATCTTTCTTTTTGGAAATACATCAGTTTATATAGATGTTTAGACCACAAAATCTATATTTCGTTCTCTGTACACAAAACTTTGTCTGGCCACCACATATTGATGAATTTTCATGAATGAGTGGCTCATGGTAACCATTAAGACTTCGGTCTCAGCTCTCTTCAAGTAATTGAGCAGGTTTTCTAGTGCTTTTCCAGGCACTGAAGCTGGACAGATGTCTAGTAAACGCAATAGTGTTGGTTAGGAGGCCAAAGTAGACAAACTGATTGTGAAGAAAACTTATTACAGGCAGCAAAATTGACCTTAAAAATGATCAAATCATACAATGTGAAATCTTAAGTACCATTTGGGTGTATCTAAAATTAACGTATTCGTTATTTTACACAAAACAATATTTAAGCAACTGTATGTTAAACTTTTTTATACAATGACTGTTTGAATTCAAAACAATTGAACTTATCTCGTTTTTTCTTTAGATTTTGATGCCATCACTGATCCCATAATGAAAGCTAAGATGGTTGCATTGAAAGGAATCAATAAAATGATGGTTCAGAACAACATTGCAATGTCTCCAATGGTCATGAACAAGTAAGTAAATAGCGTGTTGTTAAACTGTTTTTCAGTTTGTGAGTTTTAATTGTTTTTATAAAATTCCAAATAGTGTTCAAGCTGGGCAGACACTACCCGGCCCTGAAGGAGGTATAGCGCCGGCACAGTTACCGGGACAGGTGAGACTCTTTTCAGTCTTCTTCTTCTTCTTCTTCTTAGCCCACACTCACACACATTAAAGCCCAGTTCTAGGTTTTCATCCTGTAAGAAAATAAAGGGGGTGCTAATTTCATGTAACTTCTGATGGTTCACACTCTTCAGACAAGATTCATACTGCAATGATAATCTCAAACTTTTTATTTCGCATTTAGGATGGCAAACTTGTTCCTCACATGGCACGACCCAATCCACCAAATTTTGGAACAGGGTTTACACGTAAGTCATTTTATTAGTTAATAATCTAAAGTTTTTTTAAAATCTAAAGGATATGTTATATATATATATATATATATATATATATATATATATATATATATAGGCTATATAAGGGCTGATATATAGCTGCAATACTCACTTTCTTCATCACCTTTTCCCCATGAAGAAGACACACAGAAGGTTCAGTATGAGGACTGGCTCAGGGAAACACAGCAGCTCCTTCAGATGCAGCAGAAGTTTTTGGAGGAGCAGATTGGGGCCCACAGAAAATCTAAAAAGGCTTTGTCAGCAAAGCAGAGGACTGCCAAGAAAGCAGGACGGGAGTTTGCAGAAGAAGATGCAGAGCAGCTGAAACATGTGACTGAACAGCAGGGAGTGGTACAGAAAAAGCTGGAACAGGTAAACTAGTCTACACAAACGCAGTCTTGAACTTTTTTCAATATCGAGCGTCTTTGGGTTCACATTACTCCAATGGACTGACACTGTATACAGTTAATATCTGAATTCCTCTCAAACTTTGTTACAGGTCCGAAAGCAGCAGAAGGAGCATGCAGAGCTCATAGAGGAATACAGAGTTAAACAGCAACAGCAAGGTGGCATGCAGCCCCCAATGATGCCTTCACTGCAGCCTCATTCTGGTATGATGTCAGGTGGGCCTTCCATAAATCAACCAATGATGGGTCCCGTGATGCCAGTTCGACTTCATCCGGGTCAACAAGATGCTGCTAATGTGCCGAACACCCCAGGCTGGCACCCTGGTACATCCGTTTCCTCTGCAGGGCCACAAATGCCAGCTGTAATGTCTGCTCAAGTGGTACAGGCACAGCCTCCTCAGGTGCCACTGGCACGGCCCAGTCAGGGACAGGCAGGTGATGAGTCTCCTCATGTGAATTTCGATGATACCAACCCTTTCAGCGAAGGTTTCCAGGAGCGTGAACGCAAGGAAAGACTGCGGGAGCAACAAGAGCGGCAACGAGTGCAGCTTATGAAGGAGGTAGAACGTCAGCGTGTTAAACACTGCATGGAGACCCAGCAAGTCCAAAACTGCCAAGATGGTACCATGAGGGCCTTATCCCAGATGCCTTTTTACAACCAGGAGCTACCACAAGACTTCCTACAGCAGCCACCCAGAATCCACCAGCAGACTCAAGGACCGACATTTCCACAACAACCAGGATTTGTTGGAGGACCGCCCAGACCAATGATGGGCAATGGTCATTTTCCTCAGGAAATAGGACAGGGATTTGTTCCTGGGAACCTTGCACCTCATGGGCCAAACTTTGTCCAGGTCCAAGTTAGACCTCAGAGATATCCTGGGCCAAATATGATGCCTCAAAATGCACCTCAGGGGCATTCATTTCCTATGGATGTGCCTACACCCTTACCTCCAAACTTTCCAGGTCCTGGTCCATCGCTCATCCAGTTGTACTCCAACATCATCCCAGAGGAGAAAGGCAAGAAGAAAAGGAACCCAAGGAAGAAGAAAGATGATGACTGTGAGTCACTCAGAGCACCTTCTACACCACATTCAGACCTAACAGCTCCGTTAACTCCCTGCGTGTCCGATACCTCCTCTACACCTACAAGGAACCCATTGGTCTTTGGAGATCATGAGTTCTGTGAGACATCCCAACCTGGATCTTCCACACCTGGATCCATGGGCAGCCAACCACACTCTGAGTTGGAGCGACAGCTCTCTGAAGGAAGCTGTGGTGCTGGTCTGGACTCAGCAATGGGCCAGCAAGAGCTACATGACAGGATCCTGTCAAACATTAAACTGGAAAAGGTCGAGACAACTGACTGCCATGCATTTAAGGATATAGATATGGAAATGGGCTTTGGTATGGTCAAGGTAGAGGGGGAGAAGGACGGAATGCTGCCTCATTTTGCTGGTCAAAGTCCAGCCAACAGCTCTAAAGGAGAGTCAGGAAATGAACTCCTCAAACACCTCCTCAAGAACAAGAGGAGTCCCCCTCCTGCACTGCCCCACCAGAGATCTGAAGATGGTCTTCGATTAGAGGAAGACTGCTCCACGGAAAGCAAAGCATTCCTGCGGCAGTGCTCTTTGGACAGCACGGGGGTGAGTGATGATCACTTTTGTTTTAAACCTATGGGTATTTCTGGATTCTTTTTGACGGTCATTTGTCTTTCCACAGACATTCTCAGATTCCAACCCCGCAGATTTTCCTGGGTCTTTCTTTTCAGAGGACAAGAAGAAACAGAGAATCAAAAGGGCACCTAAGAGTGGAGACAGACCTGCCCCGCGGTGCAAAAAGAGGAAGAAGGAAGAGGATGAAGCTCAAGTGTATTCCTCGACAGAGCCAGTGATGACCAACATAAAACAAGTAAGTGGTAAAATCCATATAATTTCTCCAAATTAAAATGTTGCGAGGCACTTTTACAGATAGCCATGATTTAACTCCGAGCGCTTATTCAGAAAATATGTAAAGTTACATACATGTTTTGTCTCTTCTTAGCAGCAGCTCTCGCTCTTGCCCTTAATGGAGCCTTTGGTGGGGGTTAACTTAGCCCATTTTGTACCCTATGGAGGAGGGCAGCTGGATGGAGAGAGTCGTCTCTCAGGTACCTTTGGGAGTGGCTCACTGGATGGCGTCTCAGACTATTACTCCCAGCTAATTTACAAGGTACTTAGAAGATTCCCATTCCTGAACACAGAGACCCGTTCCAGCAGCAGATGGTCATTCACATTTTCATCTCTCCTCAGCAGAATAATCTGAGTAACCCTCCTACCCCTCCGGCCTCCCTGCCCCCAACCCCCCCACCGGTGGCACGACAGAAGTTGCTCAATGGTTTTGCCACAACAGAAGAGCTTGCCAGCAAAGCTGGGGTCATCGTTGGACATGATGGTGAGTGGATTTGGAACTGTGGCTCTGAGAAGATTGAGATCAATTAACACCAGTTGTTTTTGTTTCAGGGGTCACCAAAGGTCTGACACGACCAATGCAGTTCAAAGCTGAGGAGGAGCTGTTAGCTCGAGCTCTGGCTCAGGGGCACAAAACTGTGAATGTCCCAGCATCTCTTCCCACCCCCCCTCACAACAACCAGGAAGAGCTCAGGTCAGTACACTTATCTCAAAAACTAAATTTACACTTCTGTTTCAGATTTGCTAAATATTTTTGAGATCTACAAAGGTTGTTAAAGGTTCTGCTATGTCACTATTTTGGAACAGTTAAAGTTGGCATTCTGGAAGTGATAAAAGATATAAGTCTGGATGGCTAGCTTTGAACAATATATACATGCACACAGACATATATTATTCTAATAAGAACCCTTGCACTCCTTAACCTTTGTTAATCCCTGTATATCCTAATCCCTATTGTGGTGCTAAAAGCTTGTCCTTTTTCAGAGTGAAACTTTCAGTTTGAGATATATCAATCAATGTCTGGTCCGGCCCCAGAGGCTCCAATGAGTTTGACACACTATCCAGAGCAAACATTTCTCAAACAGAAATGAATAAAAGCTTTTCTGAAGCTTTAAAGGAAGTTTACCATGGATTTTGAGAAGTAGACCGTTGTTAAAACTACACAAGGCGGATACATTTAATTAATATTTATTTACCTCTCTGTTTGTGAACCAAATGTTTTCTTTGCTACTTGCAGAGGACAAGAGCACTGTGAAGACCGAGACTCTCCAGACAGCTTTGTCCCATCCTCCTCCCCTGAGAGTGTCGTTGGCATGGAGATCAGTCGCTATCCTGATCTCTCATTGGTCAAGGAGGAACCTCCCTCCCCAGCTTTGTCTCCAGTTATTCCAATGTTCCCCATCTTCAGGGAAAAAGGTAACTCGCCCCTTTTCATGCAGCTTAACATCCATATGTTGATATGTGTCTAGGGGAGGTTTGATTCTGTTCTCTTGTTTAGCAGGCCCAGGGGTCCGATTGCGAGAGGTCAAGACAGAGCCTTCTTCATTGTTTTTTGACTCTTCATTCAGATCAGCTCAGAATGGCCCAAATACTGGACTGGTGTCCATTGCAATCACGCTAAAGCCAGCAGCTGCTGAGGTGAGAAACTCCTGGTTTCCATAATTAGCACAAATGGTGCACCTCACAGAAATTACGGCGGATTGGCAGTACAAATTATGTACACTTTCCTCAGTTTCATAGAACAATCTAGTATTTGTTTTTTTTTTATATTATTTTTGTATTGTAGATTATATAAATGCACATCATTTTCTTATACATTAAATGATTAGCAGCATTAACTGGTTGCACGCACTGCAAATAACTCAAACCAATAAACACATAGAGATGCTACAAAGCTGATGTTGACAAAACTTTGGAGATTGGCTTTTGACGGCTACAGTTAGTTTTCTATAAAAAAACAATATTTCTCCACAAGATCAATGGCTGCTGTTTTATCTCTTATCAGTGCAGTACTCCATGAATATTTATAACCATTGACCAATAAGGGCAGTGAATAATTGATGTTTCAGTCAGATATTGGTCACTTAAAAAAATGACTCAAAATATGACATCATTATAAAGCTCTTGTTCAGACTGTACAATTGTCAGAGCAACCTTGTCATAGATCCCTTCACACTGCATGACTGAGGGGCAACATCCAGTCATTGCTGAATAGACACTGCACAATACATCAGCAACTGAGGATTTCACACAGGAGGACTTTAGACAGAATCACAGAAAACTTTTTTCAGTGTTCTCAAACGGCATCTGGCAACCAAATAAAATGGGACTTTTTATTTCTTTTTGGGGGGGGTTCCATCAACCTTCTAACTGGAAGTGCTACCCACGGCGTCACTGTGCTGCCCGTATTCCAGGCAATTGCATGCAATTCCTCAAAAACTGTCAATAACATAAAATCGAGGTGAAAATCATGCATTTGGAACTGTGCTTTAGTTGCCTTTTTACTTTCTGCTCTATTGCTGAAGGTTCACTTACCATAAATTTAAAAACCTTTGTTTTGTGACTATTGGTGCTATTGAGGCAATATTATTAAAAAAAAAAAAAAAAACATTGTGACTGAAGTAGCAGGACCTGAGCTGCCATTTTATTAATTCGGTTTGAATGTGACATCATGGATACTGAAGTTCTGTTTTTGTAAGTAATGCTATAGCCACATTAATACCCTACACACCACTCACCATTCAGAAACTTCTGTTAATCATTAATTTTAGTGAAGAACAGACTTAAAGTAATCCACTGCTGGATCTGAGCTCGTTTCAAATTATACGCTGAACCATTCTTTTTGTACTTGACATTGTCTAAAGATTGTGAAAAGATGTTTTTTTTAAATGAACACTTCTTAACTTCACCTTTGCTCTCTATCCCACTCTTTGATTTTCAGAACATCACTGACGTTGTAGCAGCCATTGCAGAGCTGATCCGAGTGAAGATCCCCAGCAGCTATGAGGTCAGCAGTGGTCCAGGGGGCTCTATGGGAGTTGCTAGGGCCTCTGTGGTTCACCATCGTTTGACAGCTGCCCTGCTCAATGGACCGCGGGCACCACAACCTCCTCAAAGCCTGCAGATACAACAAAATCAGAACAAAAGTGAGTAACTAGTTTATTTAATTTTCCAAGTGCCATAAATACATCAGTTTCAAAATGTTAAATGAACACTGCACTTGATTCGGAAAACTGCTCATTTTCCAACTCATGCAGTTACTAAGTTGAGTTTTATTATTTTGGAATAAATTCCGCTGTTATAGCACTTTTATCATTTATAATTTAATCTGAGGAGACCAGAAGCATTTTGATTAAAAATGTCTTGCAATATTTTATTTAAAGGCAATGAATTCATCTCATATCACCTTAAATAAATATCAATTGTAGATGCACCTGCCAAATTTCCAGTTTCACTGTTGGTTTTGTTAAAGAATTAACTTTAAGTCGTCAGATGTTCAGTCAATCTACTCAATCAGATCCTGCCAAGTTTTCCTCCTTCCACAGAATAACTGCTATTTTATGATAAATGGAGGCCATTTCAATTCACATCCAACTCTGAATCTTTTTCAGCTCTCATCGGTAGAGAGCAGTTTAAAAAGGGACAAGAGACCTCCTCACCAAAGCAGCGTTGGTGTCAGCACTGTAAAGTAGTCATCCTGGGCAACGGTGTGAGGAAAATTACCAAAGATGAGCAGGGCAAACCACAGGTATGAGTATTTATCAAAAAACTCTTTAAAGCCGACAATATTTAAATGTTAAATATTTACAAAAGAACATCACCACCATAGTTTTTCTTATGCCTCAATAAGCAAAGGTGACTGATTTGTCTTTAATATAATGCCTTCCATCGACTCGTGCTGTTCTAATACTCATTGTTTTTTTGTACATTGTGTGAGAAAAAGGAGCTCAAAGTATACGTAAATATGTAGTTATCGGTTTTTTTTTTTTTTGCCCTGCCCTCAAATTAGGCAAACAAAAATACATTCCACTTTCAGTCATTGCCTTAATGCCTCTACACATTGATCCAAATTGAAATTGAATCTCAATAAGAAATGAATGTTCGAATGGCTTTTCAGCAGGGTGCACTTTGTCTGGGTCAAGGGATGCACCCTGCCTGAAGATGGCATACTACAGTGGCACTCCGAGCCACACGGGGAAACAGAAAAGAAAAAGACAAAGAAATCAAAGAATATATAGGAAAAATTCAAGGTACAAAGTGCGCATCACTGTGATCACGAATTGTAAATTTCATCCTTGTATCACTTCATTCTGGTAATAGCCGAAACATTCTAGCGATTGACTCTGCTACAAATCTATTGATGGTTTTACTCTTTAAATTCATCTTTAAACATTCCAAGGATGTCTAGATATAAGGTCAGTACCAATCCTCTTGGTTTTTATTTCCCAGGAGTTATGCTCAGATGGGGGGGTGGTGTTCTGTAGTCACAGCTGTCTCATCCTCCATTCATCGTCGTCTCAGCCCAATGGGACGACAGACACCAAGGTTTGATCTACGACTCACACTTCTTTTATAGACTGCTTGCTGAACTTCCATTTCCTCTGGATAAATCTTTTGTTTGATGTTTCCTTGTTCTGTTTGTAGGCTTCTGTTGCTCTGCTTCCAGAGAGTGCTCTAAAACACAATCTTTCCAAAGTCCAGCACCAGTACAGCAACAACATGTCTTCACTGGATGTCCACTGTCTGGCCCAGCTCCAGCCCAAGCAGTCCTCACAATCTGCCAACATCCGTTCAGTTTTTACCCCATCTGAATCGATAAAGACTGAATCCAAACCACATAGCATATCGGAGAGCCATCTAAGAGTGACTGTGAAGCTGAAACCACGCTCACAGAGCCATCTAGAAGACAAACTATGGCATCATGGGAAGCGCTGGAAAGGTCTACGCTGGAGAAAGTGGACGTTAGATATTTCCGTACCTCAAGTAAACATCCAAGCGTCAGAGTTGGAGTTTGAGGAGCGGTTAAAGAAGCTCAACTCGGCTTTGCGCCCGTGCTCGTCAACCCTCGACCACCGCCGCTGCTGTTTTTGTCAGCAGATTGGTGATGGAGTGACTGATGGCCCTGCTAGGCTTCTCAACTTGGATTTGGACACCTGGGTGCACCTCAACTGCGCACTTTGGTCCTCTGAAGTGTATGAGACCCAAGCTGGAGCCTTGATCAACGTGGAACTGGCACGGCAGCGTGGACAAACAGTGGTTTGTGCATTCTGTCATCGTTTAGGTGCCACCAGTGGCTGCCATCGATTACGTTGCCTCAACATCTACCACTTCACCTGCGCCCTGCAGGCTGGCTGTACGTTTTTCAAGGACAAAACCATGCTCTGCCACCAGCATCGTCCCCGGGGAGCTGGTGTTGCTGCTGGGTTGTATTTAGAGCATCAGCTGCGTTGTTTCTCTGTGTTTCGACGTGTGTACGTGCAGAGGGATGAACTTCGTCAGCTGGCAGCAGCTGTGCAGCAACCTGAGCGTGGACATACTTTCCGTGTGGGCAGTTTACTCTTCCACTCCATGGGTCAGCTACCTCCCGCACTGCTGCCTGCGTTCCACTCTTCTACAGCCATCTTTCCACCAGGCTACGAGGCCAGTCGGCTGTACTGGAGCATGCGGCATGGTCTGAAGCGCTGCAGATATGTCTGCTCTGTGGAGGAGCACGAGGGCCGTCCTGAGTTCAGCATCCGTGTCATTGAGCAGGGCTATGAGGATCTGGTGCTGACGGACACCACTGCTAAAGGTACTGTTGCTATAGTTTCATTATATTTCCGAATATTCACTTTCACCTGCTATGTGACGGATTTAGACGTTGGGTTTGAATAATATAGATGCATGAGCAATTATCTGGAAAAGTCATCACACACGTACAAATAGTTTAAACATTTCTGGACACGTTTAACAAAATAGTCATGGAAGTTTAGGGGGAGGCCCTTTTTTGTATTTAATAACTTACTTGCATCTTAGAACATTTCAAAGAAATGCAATATGCGCAGTCATGTGATGATGGAGGTGGGAAACTATTCTTTGGGAACGCAGCCGGTCAAGACATCTCTGGGATGTGATGATCCCAAACCACTTGGGCTAAAGAACTTTAGGATGACCAAAACATAATGAAATCCATTGGTTAGATGAGGGGCTTTGTGCTCAGTCAGTAGATGGTTACATTAGAGTTCATCAGACGTAAAAGGGAAGTTAAAAGGTGTAGTTCTCTGTGCATTCACATTCTATTGGAAGAAATGGACTCGGGTGTCCTTTTGTGTCATTTTTTAAACAACCTGTAAACCACAATAGAAGTCAAGCAGCTTTGCAAACCTTTAAAAATAGATTCTGGTGTGTGGTTATTTTTGGCAGAATATTTATTTTGAAATTATAGTTATATTTGTAATTAAAGCTAAATTGTACTTTTAGTGATCACACAATGGCACTAATAATTCATTTTGAATCGCTGTCCTTATTTTCCCGTGTGCTGTAGGAGTTTGGGATAAGGTTCTTGGGCCAGTGGCAGAGCGGAGGGCGGAGACGGGTATGCTAAGACTCTTCCCAGTCTATCTGAAGGGAGAGGACCTGTTTGGGCTTACAATCTCAGCAGTGACTCGAATCGCTGAATCTGTAAGTATATTGAACTCTGATGTGACTAAATGCATAGTGTTCCAAAGTATTTATCATATTGTGAATTGTGCTCTATCTCAGCTGCCAGGCGTGGAGGTATGCTCAAGATACCGCTTCCGTTTTGGTCGAAATCCCATGTTGGTGCTGCCTTTGTCCATTAATTCATCAGGCTGTGCTCGTTCTGAACTGCAAACCTATCCACAGCACGAGAGGTCAGTAGATATATATGCAAATACTGGAGTACAAGTTTTTTTAAATGTGCAAACGTTCCTGTAACTGCGGGACATTCAGAGCACAATAAATGCAGAAGTTTGAATGTGAGCTTTGTTCCGTTTACACACCGCATTTTAAGACCATCGGAATTGTAAACCAGTTTAAATAAATAAGCGTGCATTTAATAATTTTAGATAGTTATAGTAACTATTAACAGATAATTGTGACTCATAATTTGCAATGTAATTCTAATTAAAATGTGCAATCATTTCAATTTACAGAACCCAAATCAGTGCCATCTAGTGGTAACCCTTGGAAGTAAACAGTTGTGTTTACAAATTAAAAATGTAGCTCACGTCAGAGTCTTTTTCTTAAGGGTGTTTCTAAAGATAGAAGTAGGGGAGAAAAATAGGGAGAAGAAAAAAACAAAGCGTCAGAGGGGGAAAGGAGAGCATGAAGAGACAGAGAGAGTGAGCTGGAAGAAAAAGTGGAATAAAACCGATGCGGATAGATTGAAAAGTGAAAGACAGAAAGAGAGAACAAAAGATGAAATACAGGAGAATGAGTTAGAGAGAAATAGAAAGGGAAATGGAGAGCAAAGAGGAAGGAAGAGAAAGATATAGTGAAAGGGAGGAGAGGAAAAAAGAGCACAAACAGTAGAAAGACTAATCACTACATTATTAAACATTCATCTATTTTCCTGGCAGTTGAATCGATAAAAGAAAATAAACGAACTGTTCTTGCAAAATAATTTCTATTTCTACTGATGTGATCATATCGGACTGGTTACATTTGTTAAATCTCACTTCTGGGGCATCGTTTCTTTACACACGATTTCATGGGACAGGATGGGTGCCAATCACTGTAGAAAAAATACATTAAAAATATTAATAATTATGTAGTTAAATGAGGTTGAAGAAAAGTAGTGCAGATGTACTAGAAAAGTAAACATTTTTAAATCTACTCACTACTCACCATTTCAGAAGAAAAAAAATCTATCCAGTAAACAGTATTTTTGATTATTTGTAATTAGTTACTTTAGACCACTGGAAGTACAAGACTTGTGAGTTGACTTAAATTTTCAAAGTTCTGGCGAAGTCATCTCGAAACAGTGTAATAAGGTTTAGGAGACGTTCGGTTGATGCAATTTTGTACAAACTAACTGATAATAAAAGAAAATTTAAAGCAACTGGAAGTTATTTTAACGAGCACAATGAAATCTATTTTAGATTGTAGAATTAAAAAAAATACAATGGTCATTAAAACTCTTTAGAATATACAGTATAATCCAAAACAAAAGACTAAATTTATGTTTGTTTTTTAGCTTAATGGTTGGCAACTTACTACAGTAACATTTATAAGACAAATCTAAAATTGAAAAACAATGAAAGCAAGATGAATGGAAGCAAGTGTATTCCTTTTGCAAGGGACATTTGCACACTTTTTACATCTTATAGACATAATAATACTAATCCCATTTCAATTTTAATAATGATCTTTTTGTGTAGATTGAAGATCCTCTCAGTGTGGTCCAGAACGTCTAACTGCATCCAGAACTCTACAGCGACTGAAAGTGGATCATCTCACAACAAACACTTTGTGCACTCAAAGTCATCTCAGTATCGCCGTCTGGCCAGCGACTGGAAGTCAAACGTGTTTCTGGCTCATTCGCGGATCCAGGTAATTATTGCAACAAAAACTAGTTTGCTACATTTTCAGTTTTTGCTCCCACTTTTTAATTCAAAGACCTGAAACATGGGTGGGGAACCCGCTGCTCTTTGACTGCGCTATTACAAGCTTTGTGTAGCAATATATCACCAATAGGGCTGGGTATCCTTCAAAAATCTTCGACACCGTTACCGATACCCTGAATTCGATACTGGTTCCAAATGATACTTTTTTTCGACACTTTTAATTTAAGATAAAGATTAACAAGAAAACACATAATCGCAGAGAAACTTTGGTTTTATTTTTTCAGTATGTTTGTGACACTTTTCACAGCTGGCTTATCTCTAAGACCAATAAGCAAAGAAACAAAAGCACAAAATAAACAAAGTGCAGGGTTAACATTTGCTGTTAACCTTAAAGCAGGGGTGCCAAACTCATTTTTACAGAGGGCCACATTAGCATAATGGCTGTCCTCAAAGGGCCAGATATAACTTATAAATGTAAAACAATGTAATCGAATGTAATGTAAAATAAATGTTACTTCTCCTTAATGTTAAATAACTCATTATTTATAACTTGTTCAAGTGACAATTCAGTTGCATAGAAACAATTGTATGCTTATTGTTCTAATATAAAAAAAACCCTCACAGACTGAAGACTATGCTTATCGATCATCATCTTTTATCATCAGGCTCAAGAAACAGATCACAAATAAACTATTAGCTGTTGACCATTTCACATCTTGAAATTTATTTTAGCGTGAGAAATTGGAGGTGTGGATTGAGAGATCACTCAAATGCGTGATTCTTACGTTCAATGTGTGAGAGTTTGCAGCTCTGCAGTTTTACTCGTGAGTATGGATGCGTTGTGGCTAAAGGCATTGTGGGAAATGTAGTCCCCCGTCCCCCCCCCGGCATTTTAGTATCAACTTAGTTAGGTATTTAAAGCCATTAAAAACCGTACATAACGTTACACAGCGTACGTTAGTCCGAAACACGATTAATAAATTGACCCAGCACAAAGTTAAACTTAACTTTAACGGTACACAAGCATGAAGCGCTAAAAGTTAGCTGATTTTGTATGACTGTTTACCTGCCGGAGCAGCCATCGCGCCGGTATCCTCATCAGTCACGGAGGACGACGCTTGTGGTGGGCATGTTGTTATCGCTTTCAGTCAGGAAAATACTATACTACTAATACTAGGATGATGATGATGATTGCACCGGCGTGATCTTCTTGCAGTAAATTAATTCTGTGTACTGTCAGGTGTTTCTTCATATTTGACGTGTTGTCAGAGTTGGACACGATCACCTTTTTACAAATATTGCATCGTACGCTGTTGCCGTCAATCTTGGCATAATGTTGACATACTTTTGATCGCTTAAACATAGTTTGCGTTAAATTGATGCTATGCTTTAAAGTGTAATGTACATTACAGGCTCACCTCATGTTTGACAAGCTCTGGGCGAGTGGGGGTAGCCGCTGTAAATGTGATTTTCAAGGCAGCTTCGCTGCAGCCAATCATCAGCATTTGATCCAGGCACGTTAAGGATGCCACACGTTTTCTAGCTCACTGACGTTAACAAGATTATACCCTTAGGTATCAAAATTTGGTATGGAACGAAAAAGATTTTTTCGATACTCTGTAGTAACAAGACGATTCGGTCGGTGCTTAAAAAAGTACCGAACTTGATACCCAGCCCTAATCACCAAATAAAAAAAAAATTATATATATAAAAAAAGTATTCCTTCCCCACGTGCACTGAACTAGACCGACCCTATTTAACTACCTGACGGGTTAATATCTGACGCGTTTGACAATCTGAGCTAGAGCTACGCGACCTTATTAGTGTGAATGAATTTTGTATTAATCACCACGACGGAAGCAAAAAAGCATACGGATAAGTGCAAATATGGAGCTGAGCGAAGAACATTTCAATCTGAGTTGGAGGATTCATATTTATTAAAATGTTAGTCAATATTATTAACCCTTTAAGAAATGATTACTTACAACAAACCTTGACTTGACCTATAATCAACTGTCATGGTTTTGTCAATTGTTTGGATTTAAGAGAAAGATTTGTGAATGCTCAAAATGGAGGGGGACACATTAATTTATAAAAAGCACTTTCAAGTATCAAGAACTCCTGTGGGAAGCATCATCAAGAAGTTAAAGAGACACAGTGGGGAAACAGGACAAATGTGTAAAGTTGAAAGCATTTTCCCATCAAAAAAAGGAGGTTACATTTTAGAAAAAACATAATATGATTCAAGGCCTAGTTTAAATGGTGGATTTTAAAAATACCACTAAAGAAACCCTGACTTAATGACCAAGGTTAACTTGGCACACATCAGGCTTTTTAAAAAAAAACCAAAACAACAGTTTTTTAAGTTAGAATTCTTCTAAAGAACATTACAGTTCAGTGGATATCTTTTATCTCTGGCCACCCTAGAAAAAGATTTACAGCCAATTTGAAGAGTACCGGGTAATGTTTCAACTTTATTTTAAAATTTGGAGCGAGTTTATCTGTGCACCAGCTGTGCTAGTGTAACACAGGTGCTATGTTTGCAGGGTCTGGGGCTGTTTGCAGCACGGGACATTGAGAAGCAGACCATGGTGATTGAGTACATGGGTGACCTCCTGCGTACCGAGGTGGCCATGAGAAGAGAGCTGCTCTACAAGGCCAAGGTGAACCTCGCTGAGCCACAGAGGAAATATCTCAAAAGTGGCTGATCTCATATTTGTTTGCTTGTCCTTCAGAACCGTCCAGCGTTCATGTTCCGCATCAACAGCGAGCGAGTTATCGATGCAACCCTCTCGGGAAGCCCTGCAAGGTCAGAACAAACTTGTCTTGTCGAATCAGCCTTCCTACCTCTACATTAACAGAAGCTGGGATGGACATCTTTGCTAATATACAGTGCCCTTCACAATTATTGGTTGAGAAGTGTTCAAAGCCTTAAAATAAATTAGGTTTATTGCAGAAGCATAGTCATACTGAACAATGTTCCACAACTATTTGCACCCCTAGAAAATGGATGTAATTGAAGTATTTCTGTCATTTCTATAGTAGTTTACAAAGTTGATCAGAATGCATTGAAATACCAGGACATTTTAAAGCAAAATCTGGTGGCCTGGGTCTTTCAGCAACATGACTCAAAACTTGGTTTTCCACACAGAGAATCAAGCCTCTCCTATGGCCATGCCAATCCCCAGACCTCAACCACATTGAAAACCTATGGAGAGGAGTCTAGTCACTGGATGATTTAGAGTGGAATGGTTGAAGATCCTTCTCTCTGTGTTTTCTAATCTTTTGAAACATTATAGGATGAGATTAGGTACTGTTTTGGTGGCAAAAGTGGGTTGTACAAAGTAAACATCGTGGGTGCTAATAAAAACACTTGAGATAAAGGTTGTTATTTCCTCCTGTTATTTGGAACAGATCTGAATTTTTAGAAGGTAAAGAACACATTTTAACCAGGGGTGCTAATAATTATGGAGGGCACTGTATAGCTTTTTGCAGAGATTTTGCAACTCATCCTATATTTCCCTTGCTCATATTAGTCAGATTTTCAGTAGTGTGGTGTAAATGAAAAGGCGACTGATAATACTTTAAGGACTTTGTAATGTACGCTCCAGATTTTAATCACCACATTCGTGATATTAAACAAGAGCTTTCTCCTGACCAGTCTGAACCGCCAATAAATACATGGCATAAACGGAAATAACAGAATTCCTAAAGTTTTACCAAATACACTACAATAATGTATTTACATTTATGATATCCATCCATATGAGCAAGAACATGTCTACATTTTCTAAAACAAGTGCATCAAACACAATTCCTAGAGGCTCACAGACCAGCACGGTTTAGCTCCAACCTTAACCAAATACCTGATCTTGCTCGGAAATTCCTGCAAGCTTGTACCAAAGCTACCGGTTTATCTTTTTGCGCAACGTTGCAGAAAAGTTTTTTAGAAAAAGTACAATTTTCGAGACTGCTCAAAGCATGCTGCAGTATTGAGGTTTTTGTTTGTTTGCCAGGTACATCAATCATTCTTGCTCACCAAACTGTGTAGCTGAGATTGTGACATTCGAGCGAGGATACAAGATCATCATCAGTGCCGCAAGCAGGATTGAGAGAGGAGAAGAGGTAATGGTTTACCCCTGCACACTTTACTGCATCAAGGTGGTGCTATGAATTAACATAGATGCAACAGTTTTGTAGAGGTGGTTTGAAACACAAGACATGTACATATTGTGCACGAACCTAAAAATCACGTAATGGCAAATAAAGTTGAGCAAAGGCAATCCATTTTGGCATTGACGATGTACAATGTGAAATATTGTTATTTTCACCTATTTATGACGGATAAGATTCACACAGAACTCTTAGTTGACTTTTGGACTATTTATTATAACAACTTCATCTCGTTTTTGTTTTTTTTTTTACTTGGAACTGGAGGATTTCATAACCCATTATTGTCAAACTACAAGTCCAAAAACAGCAGTTTACACACAAACGTCCACTTAACAACATTCCTGCAAGCAGCATTATGCAAACATCGTGTACCCGATAGAAATACAAATAATTCTAGTGAAAATAGATAATTTACAACTGCCTGTTTTTTGTTTTTGTTTTTTTTTTTTTGGGTGAGCGGGTGGCTGGTTCGGTGGGGGAGGGGCAGGGCGATGGATCACGATGTCCATTGACGCAACCTTAATGGCAAATTCTTTGAATCCTATCAGACTTGAAGCTTTTAGAATATATTAAGCACTATACAAATGATCATGAGCGTATTGCCTTCTACTTGAAACATTTAAAATGTTAAAAAAAATATCGAAGGTGCTCATCTTGGAACAGTATAAATTTTGTATTTGTTAATTGTAAATGTGAACATCTCAAACGATCGTTTCTTTACTGTGGGTCAAACCAAAATCAGTTCAGAAAACTCATGCACTAACTTTTGTACAAAGCTAGAAACATAAATGCACACAATTAAATTCCGATATGTGTGTCTCACATGGCCGGTGGAGTGAAACCAAACTGCGGCCAATTGCCCATGGGACTGGCTGCAGAATAATTCCAGTCAAATAGAGGTCTAACGAAAAATTATTCAATCAAAAATTAAGTTATTTACACAAATTGTTTTATGATTTTTGAAAGTTAAACAGTAAACAAACTTCAATCGTTTTTTTTTATGTAAGTTTATTTTCGTGTGGTTCTTAATGGCTTAATTTTCTGCTAAAATTCACTTACATTCCTTTCATACTTTCTTATCTTAAAAAAATTCATGAGGAACTAGGTCTTTGGTACATTAATCACAAAATCTAAAAAATGTATTTCTTTTGTTCCTTCTTTTTTTGACGATATATTGCAAAACGATCATTACAGCAGATAAAAACGCTATACACACACCATCTGCAGTATTGTAAGGGTGTGACTTGTATGTGCGGTTGAAGAAAGGATTGATATCGAGAATCTGGAAGAAAAGGTGTAGCCAATGTTATCGACGCTGGTGTTTCACGTCACTTAAAAGTTATTTTTATAAGTGCTGATAGGACCATCTAATCCAGAACATAACCTGTACTGGTGTAAGTAACCAGGGCGACAAAGATTGATTAAATCCTAGGTCCTTTCATAGTACCCAAAACCCAGTATTGTTGCTAACTAGTTCTAAACCTAGCTGGCAAACCAGTTAATCCAGCTTCATAGTACAGGCGCGGTGTGACTGAACAAAATGCTGAATAATACAAAGCTAAAAATGCAAAAATTATTTAAATAGTTAACCAAATTTAAATTGTATAAAACATTAAGACTAGTCTAAAACAATACATGGACAACGGAGCACAAAAGCAACATCAATGGCTTGAATACAATGTTGGGAGTTCACACCAGATCATGTTCTATTAAAAAAGACCATCGATAAACCAAATCACCAGTTAAAATGAAAAGTGTCAGTGTAAATGTAGCTACTGTTTGTTAATGTGTTTCAATGTGATTTTCATTACAGCTCTGCTACGATTACAAGCTGATTCCAGCTCAGGCTCAGAGCAAGATCCCATGTCTCTGTGCTGCTGCAAACTGCCGAAAGTGGATCAACTAAACAACTGAAGGAGACACGTGACAGGTCCAGGAGGTCAAAATGTGCAAAACGAAGAGGAACACAATGCAAAAAGCAGCATTGTGTGAGAGCCATTGGTATCATTTTCTTGACTTGAAAGGAAAAGGTTCCGTTTCGTGCATGTGCCATGAGGATGAATGGAGGTGTGTGTGTGTACGCCTGTGTGTAAGGATGAATGTGTGTCACATGGGGCAGATTTCACCAGCGAATGAGGACAGGATAGGAGCGAAAGCATTGTGCCGGGTTTTACAGCCCATCTGTATGGCGTGATCTGTAGAGATGTAGCGTAGAAATCAATGTAGAACATCACTGAAAGGAGAATGTACGGAATTGACTTCCGCAAAGGGAAAAAACATGTTGCACTAAAAAAAAATAAAAAAAAGAACATAAAAAAAGAAACGGAAAATACTTAAAAATACTTGATTCCATGAGTCAGTTTTAATGCTAGGTATCTCTCGATGTTTAGCGTAAGGAAATAAAGGTGTTTTGTATTTATTACTGTGCGAGTGAATGAACGGGCCTATTTTTAAAAGCGATTTAAAGCCGATAAAAGGACGCCCACGTTTGAGATTCTGTTACATCTGTAAATAGCTTGTAAATAGAGAGAAATATTGGACTGATTGACCAAATACTACCTTACTCACTACCTTATCATATTGGTGTTGAGATTTAGTTGTGCTTCTCTTTTACTTTTTTTTTTTTCCTTTGGGAATTATTTAACAAAGACATCCTGATACCATGTGTACACCTGTAATTATGAAACTGTACAGAATTGCAAAGATGATTTCACAAGAAAAGATTTTTTTCTGTGCTATTTGTAGTGGCGTTGTGCTTTATACATTAACTGCTCAGCATTTTGTTTTTTGTTCTGGATAGCAGCGACACAAATCAAGTGACTTTCTAGTGGAACAGGTGAGATTGTAGGTGTAGACAAAACTGTGAAATGAACTAATAACCTCACACACAGATTATGAGAATCATAAAAAGGCACAAGGAATGCGTTTTGTAATCTAAAGCAAGACGTGTAGATTTTTATAAGTGCACCAGAATGAGAAAGCGCAGGAAGCAGTGTCAGAAAGGACCTAGTGCCAGCTTCTGACTGATGTGTACATACGAAATTCAACAGAAGCTTGTTTTAGGATTTTCAATTGAAGTGCGGCAGAATGCCATTCTTTTGTAGCCATTGTTTCCCGCTCCTCACAGCTTTCAATTTGGGAGTTTCTGTGTGCACACTTTCACATTAAAAATGTATTGTTTTGACTATTGTACTGGGCATGGTTTTTTTTTTAAGTCGGTTGTATATATTTTTCTCTGCTCTATCAAAATAGTTTCATGAATATTTTCCTGGTCTTGTAAAATACGTCGTCATTTCCTAGTGTTTTGTTTTTGTTTTTTTTTTTGCTCTGTATAGTAGTCTAATTGCTTTGAAAACAGACGCTTTTTTTGAAGTACACAGAGTGATTGAGGGTTTGGTATTTGATGAATTGAATTTACATTTACAAAAAAATAATAAAATATTTTACATCAGTGATGCACAAGTTTTTCTTCAGTCTATTTCCTTTGATTTTTCTGTCAAAAATAGATTGGAGCAATGGTAATTCAGGAGAGTTTTCAATAGAACATACAAGATCTCTCCCAGACAAAGATTTGAAAGGGTTTTGAGATGTGCTGTTCTAGCTCTTTTGAAGGGGGACCAAGAAATGACCAACTTTGTAGCAGATGAAAGACACATCATACTAACTATCTTTTGAAAATGAAAGTTGTTCAGCAGTGCAATCAGCGGGCCCATCTACTGGCCAGATGTGGGAGCAAGAGATTCTATTATCGATGAGCACATAGGAACTGCTGGAAAATTGATGGGAAAAAAAAAGGATTCCAAAGTTTATCAAGACATTTACGCGAGATGCTTACCTAACAAGAAAGAAAAGACTGTGTCAGCCAACTGAAGCTCAACAGAGGAAAGCTGATGCAACAGGACAATGACCCAAAGCATACGAGTAAGTCAACAAAAGAATGACTTCAACAGTGTCTTCTGGAGTTTCCCAGTCAGAATCCTGGCCTCAACCCAATTGAACTATAGTAGTACGGTATGACCTTGAGAGTAATTCACACCAGACATCCCAATAATAATTTAAAACTGTTCTGTGTAAAGGAGAGGTTAAAGTTACTCTACATTGTTGTACAAGTTTGAACTGCAACTACAGGAAACATTTGGTTGAGTAACCTATTACTGCCAAAGAAGGAATTATTAGGTCCAAAGTTTCACATACTTTTCCCACCCTGTGAATGTCTACATGTTGCGTACAATGCAAACATTTAGTGTTGGTGTAGTATTATTTTAAGTAGAGTGTGTTTTTTTATCGTGACTTATTTGAAGTTCGAAAGGGTTCACATACTTTTTTTTTCTTGAAACTGTAATTAAAACACCATGTCTACTCAGGATAAGAGACATCAGGCTTATAGACAGGGTGGTGCTGGGATCATAGACAAACAGATTCCCATTTTACAGTAGGACACTGTTTTCAAACACCCTTACAGTATATGCGAGGGCTATTAAACCTATAGTGAGATCAATTGAGAAGACAATTACCCTATTTGAGATACTGCTGAGTGATTAAACATTTACTGGAAAACCAAATGAGATGCTGTAATCTTTGCACACTTTTTGTTTATTACATAATTCCAAATGTTTTCATTTGGCTTTGCTGCATTTTGCTAAAATCTACAGTGTAAACTCAAATGCATTGTGTAAAACTAAATAACACCATTAACCAAATGCTTAAATGTCAATGTTTTGCATACGAGCATTACTAAAATTATATTTTACACATTTAGCTTTTGAGGAAAACCAAACATGCCATTCATTCCCATACCATCAAATGCCTATTAAAGGGTTTAAAATCCAACAGCAACGAATATGAGCAGGCGGGTGACACAGGTTTCAGTCAATACACCTTTAACTCCTGGACGAAAACAGCTCTTTTGAATAATTCTACTCGTATAAAAGAGGGTGTGCTCCGCTGTAGACGAATCGCTGCCCTGAGAAGACTCGAACCCATGACAGTAGCGCTACTGAATGCGGATGTTCTCCTCCTCCTCGGGGCAGGCGCTCGATCAGGAACTGGAGTTTAGGGATGAAGCATCTTTAAACCACGTATTCGTACAGACGACTTAATATACATTTACAGAAGAGATTCGTTGGAGAGATTCAGGAGAGGAGGGAAGCTGCGGAGACATGGGAAGCACCACGAAAAGGGACTCTACAAAGAAGCCCTCAAAGAAAAAGCCCTCTCTTCGGCTCAACATGCCAGTGAGTAATATTTGATTAAATAAACTGTTTCTGTAATAGCAGAGCGTTTATTTTGAGTGGGTGGCTCTTGTTTACAGTATGGGTGTTCTTCACCATGTCGGAAATACCCTTATGTTAAAGTGTTTCTTAGCATAACTGGTAGTCTACACCAACATCAGTTCCAAGCCGTAATTATTGGTTATTTTAGACGCAATAGTTTCTTTAGAGTCGTCAACACATGCAAACAACTCCTCCCTGCTCAAACATGAACGCGTGCGGAACAACCAGAAAAATTACACAGAACTGTACAAGGCTGACTAGAAGATACAAGAGACGTCAACAGGATGTCTTCAAGTTTTTTTTAATAAATGTAAAAGCTTGTGCTTACTAGGCAATGAAGTTGCACAACCCTGGCCGTATAGAAACAGAACGAGGAAGTTATAGAAACGGAAGAAAACGCGTTTGGTGCCGACCACTGCCAAATTATGGAGCGTATTTAGCGCCCGAATGTAAAAGATCTGAAATCAGTTTAGAAAATAGTAATATTTTCAACTACAAAACTATTGTTTAATGTACAGTTGTTATGTTTTGTTGCATTTGTCAATCGGGTTCTGGGGATGCAAATTGTCCAGCACATGCTTTATTTTTGCACAGATTAATAAATAAATCATATGTGCAAAAAAGTTGTCAAATGCCATGAGGCTTTTCAGTCACTTACACAAACAGTAGGGATGCAGTGGTACACACCTTGTTTTTTGTTTTATTTTAACCTGTCCTGCTTAAAAGTAAAAAAAAGTGTGACATTCATAAACGATTCGTTCTTTTTGAACGAGTCGTGTCGGAGAGGAACTCGTCCAGTGGCGCATGGTCAACGTCCTTGTGGTTTTTTGAGTGTCACCCGCTCATCATTAATGACACAGTAACAAAATAACCCGAAGGTCTTGAAAAAAAAGAATCTTTTCTGTTTCCGGCTCATACAGCATTGGTTAACATTCTCACCAGTTCTTTTTGCAAGTCCTATAATTTTTTTTTCCTTTTCTGGCTCATGACCACTCCATAATTTTAACCAATGTCGTATGAGAACAGAAAAGAAGAATGGACTTGGAAAAGAAGTAATCTTTTCGGGTCCCGGCTCATTTACCAAGTTGGTTAATATAGGGAGCGGTCACATGACAAAAGAACTAAAGGACCCAGTCCGGACTGAGTAATGTGTCAAACAAAAGAGATTTAAACCTAAAGATGATAGATCAGAGGTGAGGTGAACCAGACTAAAAGACCCAGGTAGGCTTAAATAATATATATTTTTTATCTAGCAATAAAGTTTTGTCTTCTTTATAGTGTGGTTCGCATTGTGTATTTGACGTTAGTAGATTGGTTAGGGAAGGAGCAAACAATGTTTATTGGTATTTTACTAAAATAAAGGAAATGAACAAAAAGACTCAAAAAAGATTACCGTATTTTTCGGCTCATAAGACGCACCGGCACATAAGACGCACCCAATTTTAAAAGAGGAAGATCTAGAAAAAAAAGATTCTGAACCAAATACTTTTGAAAAATATTTTATATCAACTGTGTAAAAGTTAACAGCCAAACATGTAACATGAACAGACAGTAAACAGTAAAAGTAACAAAAAAAAGGCTGTAATGTTTTTCTTTGCCCCCACTCATCACTCTAAAGTCCACCATTCGTTATCACCATCACTGTTACCAGTGCAACATTGCCCCCACATTAGTAATACCATAATAGCCAGTAACATTGTCCCCAAATTACTAATAATAGCTAGTAACATTGTCACTACATTACTAATAATAGCTAGTAAGATTGCCCCCACATTAGTAATAATACAGTGGTTCTTAAACTTTTTTAGTCGAGCCCCCCCCTTTAAACCTTGAAAAGAATGTAAAAGATATAAAATAATAATTATTTAATAATTAATTAATAACTATTTTAATGTAAAATAAATGTAACTACTCCTTAATGTTAAATAACTCATTATTTATAGCTTATTCAAGTGACAATTCGGTTGCATGGTGTTAAGATATGATCCTTATGCGCTCTTACCTGGTTAGGAACACTACCCAATTGCAGAGCACGTTACTTACGTTTGCTATCTCGTATGTACATGTGTGAGATGTACCGTTGAGAGATGATTTGAGTTTGAGTTTATTAAAGAAGAGTTTCAGTCATTGAGAGCGTTTTGTTTTCCTCACGCGAGCAAGAGAGAGAGAGCGCACGGCAACAGTTTCGCTCGTGAGTACGGATGCGGAAGCACCGCTGCGGCTACCGTAGCCAAGGCATTGTGGGAAATGTAGTTTTTTTCTCGTTTTCGTTACGACCGCGCTATGGCAGAGATGGGCGAAGACGTCAGCGCGCAGCGCTGGGTGTACAAATATGGCCGCGGCTTCGGCCTAGCTCCGGGGCTCTTTTACGTTCAATGTGTGAGAAACGGCAACAGTTCCGCTCGTGAGTACGGATGCGGAAGCAGCGCTGCGGCTAAAGTAGCCAAGGCATTGTGGGAAATGTCTTTTCATGGTTCACCAATTAATGCAGCCCCATCGTGCCCCAGTTACAAAAAAATGCATTAACATTATATGTTTTTTTTTATGATATTCCAAAATGTCCATAAAAATAAGTGGATTGAAATGCAGATTTTGATATTTAAAATAAAAAGTCTACTGTACACATCACATTTAAATTATGACTGATGTTTGTCAGCTCAAGCATCAATTATGGAGAAAAGGATGCTGCATTAATTATGATACAGGATGTTATTTGCACATAATTAAAGCTTGTCCAATACTAAAACACAAGGACCTCATTAAGGTTTTGATTTATTTTTGCAGAGGCCAGTGCAAGTACTCTTGTGTTGACTCTTTGCTAATGAACGCTGTGGAGTATGCGTGTCTTGGAGGAATGTTTCCTAGTATTCTCTGCTGCACTAACTCTGTTTGCTCAGGTCATTGATGCCCAGCCATGCACAGAGCATAACCACAGGAAATAACAGAGCTCTTCTGCTGCCAGCGTTGGTTGATCCGATGCATGCCGACAGCCGTTTGGAAAACTGGGACTTTGAAACACATAGGGATTAATTCTGTTTGCCTAATTGAAGATTTTGAGAATATGTGCCAGGCTGATTTTCATGTCTCAGTAGCTGATTGGAATTTAAGAGACTCTTGTGAAAGTTTTGAACCCTCTTAACCCTCAAGTTGGATGTTTTTTATGGCTTTAGAGATTGTGGTTTAAGTGGTATTTATGGCATTGGATACACCCCCTGTAACAATACTGCGTTCACATGTTTGTCAGTGTAGTCAAGGCACCGAAGAGGTGCCTGTTTTTTGCATTACTCAATGTTTGATACTCATTTTAAAATGAGTTGCCACATGTTGCCACATGTTGGTTAGGTATAGCTTTTGTTTTTTCATGTGGATGCGCATTTTTGTACACAGTCTAAGGAACAAAGTGTACTTTCATTTTTTTAAATACACGGCTGCTGGCAATCACTGATCTATCCCAGTCAAATCTGTCTGCAGAGAGAAAGCTCTTGATCAAGTTAAACTCTGTACTGCAGCTCAACAATAAAGAAAAATGCAACAGCATGTGTATTTTGGTGATTTTTAAATGTTTGAGGGGATTTAAGACAGCAGAGAATGTATTTCTGTGATTCTTTAGGGTCATTGATAACAAGCAGACAAACATTAGATCGTAAAATCTCAGTTCTGGTGTTAATTTTTTTCTTCCTTAAACAGAAATCTTAAATATCAGAATTGAATTAGTACTTTCTTCTAATTAATTCAAAATTGCCCAAAAAAATTGCAGTACGCACATACTAGTCAAAAATGGTATAGTAAAATAGAAATGAGAATTTCTACAGCACATTAAATGCGAATTTATTGGAACCACAACTACAAGTTGTCTACTATTAAGATCACACATTACCTTAAATGCAAAATTATCCAAAGAGTATGAAAACAAATTCTGTTGTGCTTCAATTTCCGAAACCACATCCCTAGTAAATAGTGTACAGAAGATGTATTTGAGAAAATCCAGTGACATGTAGTCCAGGACTATGTTTTGTTTCTTCAAAGAGTACTCAATACACTCTTGTTTTGTGGGAGGAGAGAATGACTGTAGGGGATCATGGCTTTCTTGTAGCCGTCACAGACTGGCATCTCTGATTCGATCTGTACCTTCCTAATTTATCTCTTGAAGATTCAGCCAATTTCGGCTGCAGTAGAAAAGCTGAAGTAAAAGTGCTGAGTCAGAGCTTTCACTTGGCTGATAACCAAGCCAGATACGCACACTGAGCGTGTGTGAAGCACAGGATGAAAAGCTGTTTCTCTGGCATTCTTCCAATGCAGAACGGAAGCAGGTTTGCTGTGAAGAGTGGTAAGGTGGCTGAAAATGTGATTACGGTGTCAGCAGGGCGGTGCAGAGACGGATGCTAATGCTTGAAATGGCTCCCTGCCTGTCATAAATATTGCTTGCCGGTGTAATACAGAATGTTTTATGGTGTCATGTCAATACAGGTCACATGTACATACAGAGATTGCTTTATATGATTTTCACCCATATGTTAAAATATTTGTGTTCTCTGCTTCTGGCCTTTTTAAAATGGGTTGCTCTAATTGTAAATATGTTACATTAGCAGAGCAAGGGAAGACGAACTGGAATGTATTTCTATTTCTTATTGTTAGCAAATGTAAGGTCTGGGTACAACATAATTCAATAGTGTAAAAGTACTTTATGCATATATTATCATTGTACAAACAAGCATATGAATGTTGATCATCAGAATAATCAATTAGTAAAAAGGAATCTGATTGATTGCCTGGTTCTTAGAGCGGCGCCAACTGATCAACATTGTTTTTATATTGTAACCATATTTGATTTCCAAGCACAAAATGTTTAAAATATAAAAGTGGAAATACTAAACTAAATTAATTGTGTAAGCAGCGATTAAAGGGCTCTCGCACCTCTGGCACTATTCCCTCTCAGTGACCAGTTATATATATATCCTATTTGTATCCCATGTGTCACTTTGAATTTTTTGTCCTGTTTTGCCCAATATTCTTAGTTAAACAGGTAAAAAATTGGTAAGATAAGTTACTAATCAATGTCAAGTGTTTGTATTTCCTGTGGCCTCCTGGTGGCAGTATTTTTGAGAGTGTACATTGTAGACGCGTTGAAATAGTTTTTTAGTAAATTTGGGATGATCAGATATTGTGACACCCTTTAAGTTGTACATTTTCACCAGTTTCGATGTGTGGGTAAAGTTCGGTGACTTTTTAAGCATGTTTAGATCCTCAAAAATGCGCTGAAAGCAACAAAGCAATAATTCTCTAAGCAATTACAATATGCTTCTACGTACCTTCTCTGCTCTGTTCAAGCTGTAATATGCATATATAATTTATTTGTCTGATCAGGGGAATAATCGCCATTTGCTTGTATTCGCATGTATGTGCTTGATAATAAAATGTATCAATTGGAATGTTACAGTAGCCCAGCTTAGATTGAAATAGAATCAATCATAACCTCATCTTTTCTTCATCTGGTGATTATTGAAGCCATTGGAGGATAGTCTCACCAAATTGTGCAATGTTTAATGCTACAGATTCTTGCCTTAGATGCAGTTTGAATAACTGGAATACAGGTTTCTATACTGTTTTTGATGAGATATAATGTGTCAGATAAGGTCTGTGACTTGGGAAGACTTAAGTGAGTGAGTAAAGTTTCTGGTTGTTCCACGGTGTCATTGTGTCTCTTTTAATCCACTGCTCTGCTTCTCTCGCTGAGTGCTGCAGGAGATTGAGAATTGAAACTTTGAGTCTGATTACATTGAGACAGATTATCTGTCACTGATTGCCAGTGAAGTGGTCTGTCTCCCTTTATCTTGCTTTCTCTTGTATCCTGCTTCTTTTAAATCCCTATGCCCAGCTGGCAGACAGGCCTTGCCCGACTCTCTGCTTACTCACCATTTCTGAGTTGTCAAAGTGTGGATCCATTTCTGTAATTTTGGTTTAATTGTATTCTCTCCATAGTTGTACAGATCAGTTAATTTGATGCCAGTTTTACATCAGTGTTTAATCTGCTTCCACCATTGATGACGTTGATACCAGCTTGAGATTCATTGATCTGGTGAGCTCTTTCCAGAGTGGCCCAGCAGGCATTGCATTGGGCAGCTTTATGTTTCTAGCCGCATGGACAACAGCTCTCTCCATGCCTGATCCATCAAGCTTTGCCCTAGCAGCAGACTTTCTGATCAGCTCTGGCAGCTGTGGCCAACAGGGAGGTGTGCCCAACTGGCACAGGTAACCTGATGTGCCAGCTGCTCTAAATGAAGAACTGCTGAATCCAGCTGGCTGTGAAAGAGAGATAGAGGGAGAGGGAGAGATAGTGGTTAGGCCATGCCTACCTTATATGGTTATAATTTGGTTCTAAAAGCAGACTAAAGACCTCTACACACAGATACAAATTAAGAAGACGATGTACAGAGGAAAAAAATCTTACACCAAGAAAAATAATGGATTTTTACTGTTGACTGATCACAGGGAACTCTTTGACTAAAATGTGGAGAAAGGAGAAGATTTGCGCCACGCTATTTCTTTCGTGTTTCCTGTGCAAAGTCGCTAGTAAAATGTGGGTTGAGGACCACCTCTTTTACATCTTGCTCGTCGTCAAAAAAGTAAGCTCTCATTGGTCATTCTCCTTATGAAAAACGGATCTGATTTGGCAGAGCCAAACTCGTTCGGTCAGATGTGTGATGTGTCGTTGGCGCCCATTGTTTTCAATCAAGGTGCTTTGCTGCATGAAACTTCGACCCAAAAATTTGTATCTGTGTGTAGAGGCCTTTAGTTGGGCCAAGGTGTTTGGAAGGAAAAGCAGTCAACATTGTTTACTGGACAGTTGATGAGCTTACCACTGTCATTAGATTATACAACAAAAATCGTGCTACAATCACATAACTTCATATAGCCAAATCTACTGTTGGTTTGCTCGTGACAAACTAGATTTTCTTTGTTAAGATGTTTTTTCTGGCATTTCTTGCCTCCATTATTAGGCAGAGGTGGTTGTAGACAGGAAATCAGTTTGAGACAGAGGGGAAGACACAAAGTACCCAGGTCTCTGGTGTATGTCATGAGAGTCAACTTATATTGACCCTTCCTCTAATATCTTTTTTTTGTGCTCCTCCACTACATGCGGTCTCTGGAAATTGAAATGAAGAATGTAAATCTTCACTCTGCTAGCCAATAGTCTATGGTTTGTGCTCTAGTGAGAGCTTTCTGCAGTGTGTGTGTTGGCCATCGCTGACAGGAAATCATTAGCGCTGTCTGGGAGGAAAGGTGCAGAGTGACGCAGCTCTAATGGAAGCTATGGTTGCTGTTTGCCCTGGGGAGGGCCTTAAGCATCCATCCATCCATCTGTCTGTCTTTCTGCTCTTCTCACTCTTTACCTGTCTACTACAATCCACATACAATCTGGAGCTCATAAAGTCTTCTTATCTAAAGAAGGAATTAATCTCAGTGCAATTTGTCAGATTATTGACTTACCTCTCATGTTGTGGTGCTTGATGGATTGAAGCAGTACTGTCTTGACAGAGCTTTCCCCAAATAGTTGGATTTACCCAAATAGATGTTCCAAACTTCTTATACAGAATTCAAATATTGATCTCCAAATTGTGGGACAATGATTCATTTCTCTAAATACAAGTGGCTTGAGAATTTACTTGGAATTTAACTTGGCCAAAGATTAAAATTCATGACTCGTAAGATTCATTTTAATTCATACCATTTTCCCTGTTCTGAGGTCAGGTATTCCCCATGTTAGGTTTCTGGGTCAAACACGAGCTTGGATAATTCCTCTACCTTGAGTTAAACAGCTGTTTGGTTATTGCTCTGTGACTTTGCTGGGTTTTTACATACCTTTATCAGTGGTGTAGTGGCTAGGCACGTGGCTCTGTCTTTCATGTTTAAAGGGGTTAGTCACGGCTTTGTTTTTTTGTCAATTTGAGAAGATAATAGATGATAAGAAATATGAACCCATCTTTCAATAAGAAACTGATTGGAGAAAACAAGCAAGTCAAATTCAAAAGTCAGAATTCTAAGTCAAAAGGTTGTTTTTGGCCTTGGATTTGCCAAAAACAATTTTGTTAAATTGTCATCAAATGCTGTTCTTAACAAAGCAAGCAAAAAATATTTAGACAGGTGATGAAATGTTATTGAAATTGTCATATTCAAGTACATAGGAGTGCACAGCGGGAACATAACTAAAACAAAATGCACGGGTTTAAAATGACAATATTTCATCTATAAATATATTGTTACTACATGATTAAAAGTTTTTCTTGTAGACCAAAACATAATTATTCAGACCAAAAATGGCATGTGCGGTCATTTGACCACTGTTTTGTTTTTGGCATAAATCTGAAGAATCTTCTTTATGCTCTTTATGACCTTTCAGTTGGTAGAGGTAGCCACATGCACACAATCATTTCCATCAGGAAATACTGATTGGTTGGTTATGGAAGTTGTATTATGACTTTAGGTCTGATTCCTTAAGGCTTACTGTCAAAGAGCGTGCACGCAAAAAGTATCAACCACAATATATCACTTTTTTTGTTTTGGACCAAATGAACCAATGACCACAAGTGTGAATGCAACCGATTTATTAGTTTAAACTTGAATCTAGTTTGTGTGATATTGATAAATCTCACATTCTGAGCATTGAGCATCTTTTTCTTGATCTTGCTAACCACTTTTTAGCTGATGTCTCCATATTAAAACTGGCAAACCGCACAAAATCCTACAACTTCTATATCTAAAAACACTCAAATGATGCTGAATAGTAATTTTGCTATCTGTAGAGCATCCAAAACCTGTTGTATTAGACTTGTGCTGTTTAATTTCACTTAATTTTGATCTCCAGACTATGATGTACATTTTTGGGCAGAAGGCAAGGCACCTCTTTATTGTCTGGGAGTGCAACTCGGGCTTCAACCTTTTTCAACCAGCCGCACAAATACAGCAGTCAGCAAAAGCTGTCTCTGCTGGCTGGAAGTGGGTGGTGTGTGAGTATTGATTGTCGGGGGACTGAAATACCGCATCATGCCCCATCACAGTGCTTCTTTCTCTGTTCCCTAAGAGCTATTATATCCACTCACTGGGCCATGGAGGTCTTACTGTAAACCACACGACATTTACAGTACTGACCTCCTTCTGTGATGAATCCCCTTTGTAAGAGAGCGAGAGAGAGAGACATTCTTCTAATCGCATTCCTGGCGACTCAGGGCTGAGGGCCCTTTATTTGGCAATGGACTGGGAGGATTGGATGACACACATAATTCTTCTGCTCAGGGGTGTGTGGGGGTGGAGGTTGATGGGTGCTGATATCTGAGCTCATTCTGGGACTTGAATTTGTGTTTGAATGTTAAGCTCCATTCGTACATTTTTCTCCAGTTCACAAATTCTGTGTTAGGCGAAAAGAAATTACTTTTCTAATGAAGATGAAGGACTAAGTCGAATTGTTATCTTTTTATTCCTTGATTTTTAAAAATGACCAGGACCTTCTGAACAAATTGACTGACCTATTCGGTACGGCTGAGTGTTGTCACAAACTCGGCAATTCGATTCAATTCTTAATTTTATGGTTTCGATTCAATATCGATTTGATAACGATAAGCTATAAATATTTTATTTAAAATGTTAGTTTTGCTAAATCAATATTTTTACCCAGCATCACTATTCGGCTTTGTTAGGGTGTCCTGATTCTAAGGGGTATTTTGTAAACCATTTTGCTAGCCTTTGGATTCAAGGGCTAAGGGGTAGAGGTAGGGAAAGGTGTAAGGGGTAGGAGTAATTGAGGAAACTCTGCATTATACCAGGGATTAACTGGAAACCCACCAATAATTAACTTACCCGACTGGCCTCGAACTGGAGCTCCACTAACTGAGAGACAACATCTCTGTCAAGGATCTCCATATCCACACCTTACTGCCCCTAAGCATACACTTCTCCCATAAAATTACAGCTGTTTCCTTTCTTCTAGTAGACACTTCTGATTATAAGATTCTTTTTCAAATTTCAATGGAATTTCAATTGATGAATTCTGCCAGATGAATGGACATTATTCCTTTATTTGCTCTGTTGTATTTGTCTTTTGACATGTATTTTACAATTGTCTATTTGACTGGCTTTTCAACTGGGACTATGAAGTCGTCAAGTTAGCTTGAGTTAAAAATAGCTTTTCGAATTCTGCTTCTATTGAGAAGTTGATGAGAGCATGCAACTTCCTGCTCAATGGTGCAGCTGGGCTCCTCCACAGCTTCCTGAATTAGAGCAGTGTAATTCTCTCGGTTGGACTCCTTCACACCATTCCATAAGACCAGTCACCATTCGGTCCGCTCTCAATTTCCTAACATTAACCTTTGAGATTCTGATTTCCTTTCCTTTTCTCATCCAAATTATCCACTTGAGAAGGTTTCTATTTAAACCCTTTTTATGTGATCTTGTGTCCTTGATTGTAAAGAGTATTTCCACAGTCTACAGCAGTTCAGATGGATCAGTGTCTTAATCATCTAGATTTGCGTCTCACTCTAATGAAATCTACTTCTCTGTCAGTGAACACAATGAGTCCACCACATACCACCTCAGTCACAAATAATCATTCGCTATGTTTTATCTCTTCTTTCCCTGAATAGTTTTTTTTAATAATTTCATTTCCTTTACTTGTGCAACAATTGATATTCTTTGTTTTTCATCAAATTATTTATCTATTACCATAAGATATTTCACCTTGACGATGGTTTTGTTTCTTTTAATCGCTGTTGATTCTACTAATTGAAATATTGTTGAACATCAAGTAAGTACTTGACTTGGTATGGGTGGATCACCATGAGCCTTGGTGGTCAGAACATCCACATAATGCCAGTATGTTTGCATGGTTAAACTAGCAAAAGAAACTCATTTTGGATTTGATAAGATCGAGTAGTCACAATGAAACGTGGCAATATATCTAGGTCATATGCCTCATTTGGGATCATTTTCTCAGCTTTGTTATACGACAAATCTTTTTCCCAAACTTTTACCCAAACTTCAATTCTGATGTACTGTAGAGCTCTTAGTAATACTTAGGGGAACTATAGCTGATGGCTCTTAACTGTCAAACAGATAATGGAATAGTGGTTTTATTTAAGAGGCATCATTTAAAGAGAATTTTGGGCATTTTTCCTTTAATTAGAACAGATAGGACAGTATTGTGACCGGTAGAGAGAGTAGGAAAGATGGGAAATGGCAATGGGTTTGGGAGTTGAATCCACTTAGCCCTCCGCACCACAGGGACTAGGAGGGAACATTTTTAAGATTCAGTCCTAGAAATCTACAGCGAAAAATATAGTCCTCTACCTGGTTTAAAATGTTTTTGACAAAGATTATTTGCTGTAGTTATATGGATCCAATTTTATCAAACTGTACATTTTTGCAGTCATTCAGGTACCAGTCGTGCACTGGAGAACCTTACACATGCCAGTCCACTAATGTGGTATACCGTCTTTCATCTCTCGTTTTATCCTCACTGTCCTCTGTTGATCCTTCCACACCTCATATTTCTTTCTGCCAGTGCATCTTCCCCATCCTGCAGTGCAGCAGAGGACATTTTCAGTATCTGTCATTATTTATTGCTGCATCTTGATGAAATATTCACCTACTCGATTTGCTTAAAATCTTTTCAGATGTGTTTGTGTGTGGCTTGTAAGCACTGCTCTCATGTCAGCACTGGTCTTGTCTAATCTAGCTAGCTTTTTCTGGAGCTGAACACGGCATCCTGCTGTGAGCTACAGCATGTTGCGGCTTGAACCTGTCATCTAGAGCATCTGCTGGGAGTGAATGGCCAGTGCTCATTCGCTGCAACCGATGTGCTTTAAAAAAAAAAACATAAAATGGTGAAACCAAGCACAATTTTTTTTCTGAATTGTTTTTTTTTTTTATTTTTAACTAGACAAAGTATAAAATGCACCATATTTAGAGCTGAGCAACGGTTTCTGGTGTAAGGTGATTATAAAATAAAACCACTTTTTTTTTCATTTTTCTTTGAAAAGGTTAATGCCATTATTATAAAAGATGCATCTGAACCCACTGTAGCTTCTGCTGCATCTGTGCAGTTAATGGGATGTTGCAAAACATTGTATGATGTACTTTAATGGGGGTTTTGTGCATTTGTTCAAATTACAACTTTTAACTGAAAAGCAAATTGTTTAAAATAAAGTCATGGTTTACTTTTTTTGCACATTTCTAGCATCTTGAAGCATCCTTTGATTGTAAATAATCAAAAAAGTTTCAAACTATTTTTTTCCAAATTTTTTTTTTTTAATTTCTGGGCCACTTTGTTTCTATTAAGGTGTTTGCCTCTTAAATGCACATAAATTTTTTACATATCACAATTGGGGTATGGCTCCTTACTTTGAAATTCAGAAGTTTTATTGTCTTCTGTTGAGTGTCACCCTCTGTGTCGATGCAATAGTTTGTTTTTAAACAACCCTCCAAATTAAAATCCTTCATCTATGCAGAAGAAATCCAGAAAAGATTGTAGTAACATTTCATAAAAACAGAATGATATCAGTTTTGAATGCTCGGTGATATCTAGTGAATGGGGCTCCTCAGTTTTATGTGTCCATGCTTCTATCAGTTAGCATGTCCACGTCCAGCCTGAAGCCCTGCATGGCTACACCTCGGCTTTCTGCCAGTAAGAGGCTTTGCACTTCATGCCATCTGCTCAAGCAGTTTGTGTATTTTGTACACATTTTAGAGTGACACAGTGTTGTAAATAGTGTTAAAGTAAGCTCTCATCCACCCTTAAATTTGCTTCACAGATTGAGTTAGTCATCGAGTTTATTAGTGGTGCAAGAATCCAGATCTGCAGACTTGCATTTCTAAAGAAGAAATTGGCCAAAGTCTGAACGTTTAGAATAAACGGCAAATCTTATTTGGGGGCAAAATACATTTTGGTAGCCTTATAATGTAGGTGAAAAATCACCTGTAGTCCAGTTGTAACACAAATACAAAAAAAAACTAACTATAAAATGATTTTTGCTCATTTTGATTCACATATGAAATGTGAAGTGTAAATCTGAAGTGTATTTTGAAATTTTTGTAATGCAGTTCTGGTTTGTCCATTTCTTTCCAAACCGTGTAGCTTTTTTGTTTTTGTTTTCACAAAACGGCCAAACTCCATTAAACCAAGTACAGCACATAAAGGATGAGGCGCTACAGGGGTGGAAAGGTGATTGCAGTCATCGTTTTATGATTTTCCCACAAAGATGGAACTGAAACAGGAAATTTTCTAGCTGATCACAGTCCAAGTCCAACGGAGATGTTCGAAAGTCAATATTGTTTGTAATAATTCAAAAAAAGAAAAAACATTTATAATAATACTTTGGATTTATGGTGTTTTGTGAAAAAACACACCACATTGATCATATTTCGGGAAAAACTTATTTTAAATACATCTTTACATTGTAAAATGTAAATTTTACATGTTTGTTTGACTGATATCAATTGTAAAAACCTGCAAGCTCTATGATTGGTCTTGCTTGTAGAGAATGTTGATCGGAGAAGTGACAAAATAAAGCCTTTACACAGAAGTATAAATCAGCCTTTATTTGCAGATGTACTTATATGATTACGAATGAGCTAATTCAAGTAGAGATGGTTTCCAAGGCAATCTACAGAGTAAGAAACAGTGCTGATCTTCAAGTTCTTGGAGCTTTCCGTCCGGCACATGTTCTCTGCACCTGCGCTTCATTAACAGTTCAGCCAAGGATCTGAGAAGACAGGAAGACAGCACCCAGCCAGGAAGTGTTCTCTGTGAAGCAGTGGCCAGAGAGCTGTGTAGGGAGACGCTCACAATACGCATTTAAAAAAAAAATCTATTTTTGAGTCTTGATATCTGTGGGTTACTGCGAACTGGGGCATCTGTTATAAAAGGCACATGTGAGGATGAGGTTGAGAGCATCTTTTCAAAAGAAACAGAACCGGACAGCATTTTACTAAAGAGACAATATAACAGTCATTTAGAATATTTACAAATTTTGAGACAAAATAGTAAACTTTTTTGTGAATACAATGGAAATCCTGAATGTGGAAATTGTGAATTGGACTGAATATGGTGCAAGTGACTCTTATTATCATTGTCTTCTCCACCTTATTTAAAGAGATGGGAAATATCTTGGCTGATAACTTTCCAATATTTCATAAAACCATTTCTTTATCAAGCCTAAAACTAATCAATCATTTACTAACCTGTGTAACTGCTCCATATCAGAATTACATTTTTGATCAGAAATAAGTCACCTATCATCTAAACAGTAGTGATTGGCCGTTCTTGAACGATTCGTTCATTTTGAGCAAATCATAAATGTGACTCATGAGGATCAAAACATGTTGGAGAGGGATTCATTCAGTGGCGCATGTGCAATGTCCTTATAGTTTTTCGCGTTTAGCCTGTTTAGTCAGTTTAATGACAAACGGATTTGAAAAACAGTTACTAATCTTTTTGGTTTCCGGCTCATACTGCCTTGGTTAACATTAGGGAAGTCCCTAACATTCTCAATTCTGCATTGTTTCATTTCTAGAAAGTGATCAGCTTTCTGACTGTTACTGTTGCTACCTAACTATAGGGACACATATGGTTCTTTGATGATAGGGCTATTACTGAATGTATTATCGTTTCCCTCCCTTATGTGGTTTATATGTATTCACCGGCAGAGTCACTGCTGTTTTGTGTGTGGCTGGTTTGTCTGCAAAAGCTGTATTTTCTGCACAACATTTTATGGTTTGGGTTGTGTAAATGTTTTTGCTGAACTGCACCAATTCAGGTTTCGTTTCAAAAGGTTCTTGGGTCAAACTGCAACAGTATCTTCTGAAACCAAATGTACGCATGGAACATTAATCCAAATAGAGGTTCAAGATTGTTGTGTTTGGACCGATATAGATTTATGTTTCTAATTACTTGATTTTTGCAAACTCACCTTCAGATCGGACCTGGCATTTTGGTTTTGGGAATAATAGTCTGTTGTGAAACATCCTGCAGCGATTTGAGGCATTTGTAAAGCAAACTAAAGGGATTCTACTGTTTTGTTTTTACAGGGGCCCATTCAGTGTGGTACGAAGATGCATCAACAGAGAGACTGGCCAGCAGTTTGCGGTGAAGATTGTGGATGTGGCACAGTTCACCTCCAGCCCTGGCCTCAGCACAGAAGGTAAAGCACATTGTATCCTCAACAAAGGGTTTAAATTCAGAATCTAAAGTTCACTAACAATTTCTTACCGTTTTGTTCTGTTCTAAGCTCTACCTTTACTCGATGTATGCCAACTTTCTTATTTTTCGTTGAAAAAAAAACGTGTTGCTAAACAAATGAGGCAAAACACTGAAAAATGTAATGACATTGTAAAAATGCAGATGAATCAACTTTGAACATTTCTAGTGGAGACAATAAGGGGTGCTTTCACACTGGGAACTGTGGTTAGTTTTTAAGCAACTTCAATTTGCTCAAAAAAGGATGTTGATTAAGTCTGTTAATACATAACTGCTGTTGAACTCATAGTACATACATAAACAGTCATAAATGCACAAGTACGAAGAATATACAACAGCATTGACTCCATGTAGCTCACTTTGTGATAAAAGAGGCAAGGGTGCTACTTGTTCCTCCTTCGCATCTTGACATGTATCCTATTATGTATATAGAGGATTATTCAGAAGATTAGCAACTTCTAAGATGCTGTTGCACAAAATTTCCGAAGGATTGGGGAGAGTGAGCAATCATGTCTTGGGCATAGAATAGAATGAATCAACTGGCTGTTTTTGCTGAGGTATTTGCATAAGTTAGATGGATGCTCTGTAGAGTACTTTATAATGGAACAGTGTAACCTTGAAGACCTGACTCTTTATAGTGTGTGTGATCTCAGATTTCCCTGTAAATCGAGCCTTTGGGAGCCTCCATCAATAGCAGGATTGAGTGTCCTCCATCTGGGAGTCTTGTTCTAAGTGTCTGGGATCACAGATAGAGATAAATATGTATTCCAATGGTGCGTCCATTTTGTTGATGCTCTTATGTGAGGTAAATAGACTTTTCCAACTAGAGGTGAGGTGGCTGACTCTCAATCAATTATTGAGATAAGTATGGAAATGATGGAATTAATCTAAGTATGGAATTGTTTTTACTTGATGAATAGAAAACTTTGGACTTTGTAGCACTTCATCCTTTGGTGTTTTTTGCGGAAGCACTTCAAAAAGTCCCTTTCTCTTTGTGAGTGAGTGTATAGAATAAAACATAAGTGGTAAAAAAGGTGGCTATCTCATGCACCAAACTAGTCTTTAAAATGAGGAGTCTCTGGTGTAGATGTGCAGGAACCACAAAGGATTTTGGAGGCACTGGCTTTCCACCTAAATGCTGGGGTCAAACAATTTTACCAGGCTAGTGGTATGGATATCAGATTTGCTGGTACCTCGTCTCCCAATGGGCCGATGCTCGGCGGCACTTATTCCTGAAGCAGGTAATCCAACTGTGCCTTGTGACTCAAGGCAGGCCCATTGGTGATGTAACCAGCCTGGTCGGTACATTTCCTTTGAGAGCCATCTGGTGTGACGCTGCTTACAAATCCCACACCCTGTTACTCCACCCTAAGCCACCTGGGGGAGGATTGGTCCCCGGGTCCCCAGCTGCCTAGGTAACCTGCTAGGGTTTGCTGACTGAGTGTGGCAAGTCCGGTGAACTGCCGAAACCCAGAGCTCACCCATGCAATCTCTTTCTGGCTCCTCCAGGTCTGTGTTCCGCGTCCCCTTTGTCGGAAAGCCCCAAACTCTCAAACAATTGTCACTAGTAGCAAGAGACACACAGGCACATGGTTGCAGAGTTGTAACCCACTCAGGGGGATTTATTAAAATCAGCAATTAAAAACATGAGCTTGGGGCGGCTATTAAAACATCATGGATGGCTCATGGATGGCCCGATCCTCAATGGCACTCGTTCTGGGAGCAAATGCATTGCCATTTTCCAAAACGCAAATGATAAAGAGCACTTAACGACAAATTTAATCAAAATACACCAATAATTTACTGTTAATAGAATAATTTTACTGGGTTGATACCCAAAAGTGTTTTTGATGGCAACTTTTGATGATGATTGATTTATTTTAGCATAGTGAAGCCACTGTCTTGTCACAGGTTGAACTTGGCAAGGGTAAAATTTGCAGTTTGCAGATAATTTTGAACTGTATGTGTGATGTATTTTTTTACACATTTCACATTGGACACCTTTTGAAGGGTTAGGCCCTTGAGGGTTGTATTGCATAAAGTTGTGTTTTGTATGATTCAAAATAATGGCTAATGGGCTATACCAATTTGTCAACTCAACAGAATACATACACTTCTGTCTGTTTCGAACAGAGAATATAGTGAATCTTTGGGTTTACTTTAACTTTAAATCCACTATGCACCTTCTATCCCAGTGAGCAAGGAAATATAGCTGTAGTCTCTGTGCAGACTCTCTGGAGAGAGAGTTTTTCCTGTGGGTAGGATTTTATAAGTGTATGTGTGAAAGAGATCTTTGCCCAGGGCTTTGTGTTCTGTCAGTCCACTGTTAAACCTCTGTCTCATCTCTCCTGAGTTTCGCAGTCTCGGCAAACACTCTGCCTACCTCCCATCTGTCTGCCTTTGATATGTGGAAGAACTGTGTACTCTGCTATAAAACCCACAAGTTTGAGTTAATGAAATGCTAACTCTGACTTTTGTCGCAGTTTATTTCTTTTCAAACGTCTGTTCTTCCCCTGACTGTGGGGAAAGAAGCAACTCGATCGATTTTGCCAATAGTCTATTTATGGTAATACAAATAGCGGCTTTTTGCAAATAAACTTCTTTTTGCCCCTGGGTCCTAGTGCACGACCAATGAGCTTTTTATGTATTAAAAGGAATGATCTGTTGCACAGATGAGGATTTAAGTACAGATTTACAAAACTCCACAGGTTACAGTGCATCACTCCATGACTTTGACATCATCGGCCTACCCTCAAATGACAAAATGCAGAAGATTGGGCGAGGTGGAATAAAGTAAATAGGTTATTTATCACCTGTCAAACTGGAATCAGTTTTTTTTTCTCTGGAAGGAAACCTGCGAATGTATGTAGAGAATATGCAAATTAGACCAATAAATCTGTCTTGATAGGCTGAGAGGCAGCAATGCTCAATAACACACCACCTTGCTTCAAACATTGCATAAATTTTGAATTATATTGAAGTAATAAAACCTTTTGGCTGATTGTAATGATTTAAGGTTTCCTCTGGAACCTAGAAGTTATAAACCAGATAATGAGCTTTTAGACAAGTTACACATGACATAATGGAGATGTTACTGACTCCTGCTCAATGGGGCACTTTAGCTGATATATTTTATATAAATCTTTATTTTTGACCAATTTGGCTTCCAATTCCTATCCAAGACACAAATTCTGTGTGTAGTTTATCCCTTTATAGTTAACGGGTTTGGAGAAAACGCATGTAAACACTGTGCTGCTGGCACATCCCAAAGAGCATAATTTTGTGTTGTCTAGACATCAGCTGAGGGAAACAAACCATAATCTGTGCCATATTTTGTTTTTTGTAGCACCTTAAGGTCAGTGTGCAAGCTGCTGGCCATCTGCGATAAATCCTCAGTAAAAGCCATTTGTGTTTAGGGTCTTTAAGCTAATGTTTATTTTTGCTATATTTACAGTGTTGTAGCTTCTTTTAGGACATTGATATACTGAAGTGGGGATCCTTTCATACAGCGTCGTAAAGCTTAATGTAAAAAACACCAAGCAAAGCCCACAGGGGCCATTCAGCTTAGATTAGTCAAAGATTCTCTTCCTGATGGAGAAAATGTAACTTAGACACTTGAAGCTCACTCTGTTGTAGTATTTGAGGAATGAATGGAGAGTTTCCCAGATTGTGAGAGTGCTAGTTATTACTAGTCAAAGCTAAGCTCATATTGTTTGATTGAAAATGTGGTTTTAAAAAAACTGTGGATGTTAAACTTGTTTTTTTATGCTTGTTTTAAATTAACACATTTCATGGCTCATTTCTGTGAACAATTTATTTTGAAGCTTACAATGTAATTTAGGATATTAATGATACAATATTGCAGAATACAATTTAGACTTGGGCACACTTGTCATAGTAACAAGTTTTGCTGGTCAGTGTATTGTCCCAGAATATATTACAATAAGTAATTATTATCGATTTTAGACCATTTCAACTAATATAATGATGATGCCATACCAGTACACGCTTTAATGTTTCAATAAACTCCCATTTCTGTATGACTGGGAACTGGGAGACTATTTAAATATCCAAAACTAATAACTCCACTTGCATAGACTGGAAGATTGCATTGATTCCATCTGTGCACATGTTTACTACAATCTAAAATTCAAACGCTGTTGTAGTTTTGTTTCTCATTTGTGGATTTTTGTCTTATTTTCATTTCGTTTGCCTTGTGCTTGCAGTTCCTCAAAGACCGATATTTCAGTCTTATTATTGAGAATAAATAGTAAAAATACTTTTTACAAAGTACAAAAACAAAATTACATTTCTTCCCTCAATATTTAAAAAAAAAATCTTGCATTCTAAAACAAAAAAAAGAATTTACATTCTAAAATATTTGACCATAAAACTAGTATATTTTATTATAAGTATTATTTTACTGCATTGTCAAGAAGGCACACAAATCATGCTCTACCTAAATGTCACGTTCTGTAAGTCCAGTCAAGAGAGAGAGAGACTTCAGGCACACACACCCATATTAAGATTAAGTGCAATTAAAAATTCTTTCACTTTTTTGTAATCAAGAAAATTATTATTGTTATTCTGTTTTCAATGTTATTTTGGCCTTACATATTACGTAACCATGTTGTTATTTTGGCCTTACTGTAATGGCCATCCTTCTGTACACCCTCTCCGTAAAAGAACAGCAAATACGCACAATTAGCAAAATGTCAGTTTTAAACCATGACATTCGTGACATTTTGCAAACCGTGCGACCTTGCAGATTGTATACTGACACACCCTATTCTCACCCTGAACTAGTTCTCTGTTGTGACTTCCAATTCAGTTTGACACTATATGTTATACCACTGTTCCATGTATGCTTGATGGGTACTTATTGCATTTTATTCATGATTTTTCACTCATTTTTATTGGGTCATCAGGGGAAATACTTTCTCAGGAACTTTTGCACCATTTTTCAAGGCAACAAATAATTCTTTCAAAAAAATCAATTTGAATTAAACCGCAAATAATTGTTATTATCATTTCCCCCATAATCAAGCAGCTCTTCCTCAATGCTTTTCTTTGTGTGCTTTGGAGCACTGAAGTCACTCATTCTTATTCCATCTGCTATGGGGCTGAATGAAACCTCTTTCTTCTTTCGCAAAGCTCTAGATAAACTGTCAGATGTGAGAGTGGCTGCTGAACAACAGAGCTTCTTTCTCGGTTTAATTTCTGTAACCCTCCTTTCAATCGCTGTCCTGTCGTTCACAATACTTTTTTTAATATATAATAGTCCGTGTGGTTATCCAGAAAGCTGTAATCAAACTACAATGAGGTCTTATTGATTTGGGAGGGGGGTCTTCAGCGCTGCACAGATCCCATGATTTCAGAAATACTGTTAAAATTGACACTATGACTTTTCTTTATTGGAAACAGAAAACATTGCTGTAATTTTACAAGTAAGTGCACTCTTTTTCTGTTATTTTGTCTTTTAAGCAACAATAAAAAACTGGTATGTAACATTTATACACCAAGCCTATATTTAATGAATTCAACAAATGTGGCTTCAATTAAGTCCTTAATAAATCAGCAGTTCTCTGTTTCATGAGAACTTGGTCAATATGTGTCATTGTTTTTATTGATATTGCTTTCTGTTGTTGGAATAAAATAACCAGTACACCTCTTCAGCCAAGACCGAGATTAGAGACCGCCCAGTCCATACCGAGATTACATCGAGTCGACTTTATGACGAGACCGAGACAGTGATCATTGGTTCTTTGACATAGAAAATAGCTACAAAAGTTTTTTTTGCGCTAGAATTGAACAGAATTACTTACACATAGCAGTGTATTTGTCAAGCACCTCCATCTTCTGGATCTTTAACAACTTTAACAGGAATTTCTCTTTATCTGGCAGAATAAGTTGTGTGCGTTTGCTTGTGTGTTCCCTTAACCTCTTAAGCCCGAGAGTCCCCGGTACCGGGGACTTGCCCCCTTGTGCGTTACATTTTCACTCATAGCTCACGAACCCTGAGAATAACCCACACATATTAAATACTGTTGTGTTCAGCGGAAACTCCTCTAAAAACGTATCTAATTCAATTTCGTATCTATTAACCACAGCTCGAACGCCATGCAAATAAACAACAACGTAGTTGGAGAATAATTCATGACCAAGTTTGTGTTTATGTGCGATATGTATCTACAATATAAACGGAAACACCAAAACCATGGCATCAAATGAAAGCTAACAACCAGCAGAATCCAGCGATATGTAACTCATTTACATTGCATGAAGTATTTCAGAGCAGGGAGCATAAGTTCCCCGAAAAAACGCCAGCAAAAACCAAGCAAGCATGTAAATCTTGTATTACCTTTGCTGTTTTTTCAACAAAAAGTAATTCCCATAGCAATAAAAGTCAGTTTGTTGTTATGTCTGGTCGATAGCTTCGCGGAAACTCCATTTTGTTTTTTTTCTGTTGCTCCTTGGCCTCATGACGTCACCAAATATGGAATGACTCCCCGTGCGTAAGATGTGGTCTCTCTACTCGCTGCGCGTCGTGTGATTCGTCGGCGATCCCGTCAGTCTCAAAATGGTTGAGCTCATTGGCTTCCATAGAATCAGAGCTTTTCAGCGATATATAGAGCTCCCGGATTGGACAGATGGTCGGGGGGTAGGGACACGCAGAAGCTCGAACGTCGAAAGCGTTTGTGAATGAAAGGTTCCCAAAAGCGCAGCAAGATGGCGTAAATGAGCTTCCACCCCTCCTTTTACAGCGTTTCTTTAGGAGTTTTTTTGCTGAAATCATGTCCCGTAAGCAAGAAAAGAAGACCATGAACGTAGCTGAAGCTTTGGACAAGATTTTTTCCATATTTCAATTATTGTGCCAAATTGTGCCAAACTGTGCCAACATGGATTACGCCTGAACTTTGTTCAATCAAAACCTGTACAGAATATTAGTTTCTTGTATTATGGACACCAAACTTGCTACAGATGTCCTTCACATGTAGTTGTTACAATTGATTGTGTTTATTTGCTTCGTTATAAGTAAAATAAGGAGATATTGGAGGAAACATGTTTTTTTTTTAGGCTGAGTTCATTTTTTGGCCATTCCAACATCAATTACTCTTACCCAGTGTTCTTGACTGTCAAATTAACTCATCCACACCACTCCCCAAGAACCTATCTTCATTTTGATACCAAGATTTGCAGTTTAGGCCTTGTAAAAAGCTGAGAAATGCCTTAAAAAGTAAAAGTATAGGATTTTCGGAAAATAGGCCTCAGGGCTTGAGAGGTTAAGCACAGGGGGGTCACAGTTTGGGCATGGATGCTGGGATACACAATAAGCTTTCTCTCTCCTTATAGAAACCAGGGTGAAGGTGTTAACAGCCTAGTTTAGCTTTGAACTCCATGTGTATGTGGACCTCACAGCATGAACAGGTGTAGCTTACAGGAAGATCTGGCTGGTGTTGCACAGTATGTCATATGTATAGCGGTATTAGCTTTTGAAATTGGACCCAGGCACCAGGAGTGAAACCTCCACCACAGTTCAACAAATTAATTCTACTTCATCCCATAGAATGAATAAATATAGAACAATATAGAAACTTCTATTCTTTACAATTAAAGCAAAGTTTCTGAAAAATGGTTGGTTTCTACAACAGAAAACTTCTTTTATTTCCATTTTAAGCAACATTTCCCTTTCTTTATCGTAAAATTGTTAATTCCCAATTTTATGGATTTATTTTCTCTGTCATTTTTAAATATTCCTGCTATTCCTTTGGATTGGAAATGGAAAAAGGACATTGAAGTCTGTGTAGAAGGAGTTCACACTCGTTTGTTTTCTCATTCTGTTAATTGAACAAAGAATATCCGGTTTGCATTCACCATAAAAACGAATTTAAATTCAATATGTATGAACATCACTATTAATAATATTTTTTATTGATATTATTATCATAGCTATACTTTGACTTATTTTAAGTAGGGGTGAAACATTTTTTTTGGGCCATATTGCGTAGTAGAGTGACATGGTAACGGTGCTTCGTTTACTTGTGGACGACCAACGGAACCATGCAGAAAAATCCTTGTTTTCAAAATAACCTGATACCCGTAGACAGAGTCTCAGTCCGCATCACGATGATCATTGGTCTATCCACCAATAGTAACGCTTCTTGCTTCCTTGACCGCATATGGAATAGTAATAGCACTGGAGTGAGGGGTTTTAAACACTTAAGGAACATGCTTCTAAGACACTCCAAATTCAATGTGGTGTTGAAGTGAATTTTAGCTGATTTCTTGCTCTGCCTAACAGCCTCATGTTTCAAGAAACACTTTCAGGATGTGCTGGAATGTGTCAAATGCGGGTTTCTGTGTGTGGGCTACATTTAGGAATGAGCATGAAGTGGTGGCTATATTTAATGGCAGACGGCTCAGTACAAATTGTATTATTCTCTAAGACATTACCTCCTCTTTCAGGAAGACCCATGTTCCTTTTCTGTTTGAAAAGGTATAGAAATAACTAGGTTTATTGCAGAAGGGCTTCCTTCCCTACACCAGTGGCATCACTTTAATGTATTTGTCACTTTCTATCATCGATAAGATGCTATGTTTTTCTTTTTGTGCAATGGTCTCATGCTGAAGTCACCTTGATCGATCCTTGATGGCCAGTTTCAGAATAGATCACAAACCAATGCTTGCAAAACTCAAAAGCATTCATCAGTAGTTGATTTGAGGCAAGTTCACACTATAATCTACTGTTACATTTTAATTATGTAGGGCTGGGCGATTTGGGAAAAAACAATATATTTTGTTTCATATCAGTCGATTTTGATAATTATCACGATAGGTGAAATCTGTTTTTTTTTTATCAATATAAAACCATATGATGTGAAAAGAGCAAAAACACAAAAGCTATTTCAATCTTGTATCAAGGACAAATAAGAGATCTCCACTCATTTTCAATGATGTTATTTGGTAGCATGTCTAGCTAAGATGATGGTGCTTTAAATGAAAAAAAGATTTGTGGTGTTACCTGCTTTTGTATGAACAGGTCAACTTTACATTGCGAGTTGCTTTATTTTGTGTAGGATTGCAAAAAACATATTTCCAGACACCTTCACTTCGGTTTCTTCTTTAACGCTCATTTATCTTCACTGCTGTGGCGCCTGGAAATGCATCCGAGTTGCACGCTGTACCACATAATAAACATAATCAATCTCGCATCGACTTGTCTATGTCATCTAATCGAGAACATTTCTATGACAATAATTATCGTTATCGAACTGATCGCCCAGCCCTACATATGAGAAGAGTTTGTTAGATGTGTATGTATACTCTTTTTTTTGTTTTATAATATAATTAGGTTTTTCCACCAAAGTTAGAAGTTAAGCATAAATTTCCATAGCTTATAATATTTTTTGAAAATACTAATCCCACACACTGCAATTGCCTTTGTGCAAACCTGTAAAACACTTTTGAAAGTATGTGTTCTCTAGTCATATGGTCAATGATTCCAAAATTGAGTGCTGTGCATTTGTTTCTGGTCATTCTTTGGTTTTGAGATCCTTCTGCAAATGGCTCTGGGGTCAGTGTGTCTGTTTAGTGGAACTAAGCATCTTGGAAACACTGTTTGATGGATCACTGTTTTCTTACGTTAATGACGGCACTGGTATGATGGAGAGAGTTCACATATGCTTGAGTTGTGGCACAGAATAATTATTAGCTTGGCATTTGTTTCAGTGGAAACTTGCACAATCCTCCTACGATGTGTTAACACACACAAAGTTCCAGCAGAAAAGAGGTTTTGGTCGAGTTTTAGACTAACTTAAATGGTCGTGGAACCTTATCCAAAAAGGTTCTGTACAGCTGAGAATTTGTTTATGGGGCTTTCTTTGAGGAAGCTTTTAATTACCTTCAGTTTCAGGATTTGATCTGTACAGAAAAGAAAGGCCTGGCATTCGAAGAGTGAACTCCAGTGACCAGCGGGAGGCTCGTGTATGCCAGCCAGTGACATTTCATTCATCATTCTGTGTGTAATTATCTTTGCTGCTTTTTTCCTTTTCCTTCAGGTTCAGCAGCACAGTCCACCTTAAGGGGTTTTTAATGTCATTTTTATGACTGCCAGGAAAACATTGTGAAGCTATAAAAAGCACTAAGAGCATGCCCAGATGTAAAGTCCCTGGCAGAAAATATACATCTGTATCCTTCTCTTGTTCCTGTGCCCAAACTTCATACTGTTTATTGCTTCATTTGAGATGTTTAGTGTATTTTTTTTTAAGAAAATCTGTGGGAATGCTTATAATTGCTATTTTATACGTAGCAGAGGATCAGAGAACCGTGCTACACTTTATTGTTATGTCTCTTTGACTTTCTTCAATTGGGTTCAAGTCTCTTTTATAGACATTCTTTGTTTCATTCTAGATGCCTACAAGTGCAACGTAACTAAGGTTATTTAATATCAACTTCCTCCCAATAGGAGGAGTGAGAAATTCAGCTGTAGAGGGAAAGGGAGGTTATGATGCTGAGAGTGGGCGGTGTGTGATCCAGTATTACTTTTGGCATTTTTTTTCAAGATGGCTGATTCTGCAGGGTTTCTATGGAGTCTTGAACAGTCTGTTGTGGGTCTTAAATTATTTTTCACAGGTCTTAATTTTCCGACGCACTTCAGATCAAGGGTTCTTGAGTTGTTGGTTGTTTAACAAAGATGTGTGCCTTAGCAACCACAAATAAGGTCATTTTTGTAATTTTCAAAGGTTTTAAAATTATGAAAACAATCGTTTTATTTAAGTTTTCATGTATCACATACACATTTTTTTCAGAAAATTACTAGAAAAATATTTAGTCATAAAACAGTAACGTTTCACAATGGATTTGCTCGCAACTCTACATTAAACGCTGCATTTTAATGATTGTTTCGCTTCAGATTTCATGTCATACATATATAGGTCTAAAAAAGTTATTGTAAATTTACAAAATACTAGTTTAAAAAGAAAAGGACTAACAGTAACGATTCACAATATAGCCTAGTGTATATAGTCTATGTTTAAAATTTTACAAATGACCAGAAGTTATGCAATTTCCATTAATCTCTTTTCAAGTGTTAATAACTAATGATATTTCAAACAAGATGCTCCTGTCAAATTAATCTTTATAAGATGTTGGTGGAGAAAATGCCGTCAATTTGCTATTTTTTCACTATTTTTCAAGTAAATTTTTAGATATTTTTTTCACTGATTTATATTTTGATATATGGCTGTTTGTTAGATTAATTAGAGTATGATATGGGAATTAAATTTTATTCTTATTACTCTTAAAAAGTCTGAAAAAAAGACTTAAATTTGACAACCTGCAGAAACCCCTTTCAAGTAGAGTCAAACATTTGGTATCGTTATATCGTTCCATCTCTAGTTTTTTAGCATTCATAAAATGTTTAAACTGTTATCCCAGAAAATCATTTGGTTGATTATCAAAGAATCTCTTTCTCGTTTTAAATATAAATACAATTTCTAATCCTGAGCTCCAGGTCATGGTGAAATATCTGCACTCGTTCCTCTCAACAACCTTCAAAATGTATCTGTTTCTGAGAGGCTGCCATACAATTCATCCTTTATAGAGACAGAGAGATGTATAGAGGATCTTCATGGTTGCCATCAAGTTGAAGGTCTTTCCTGAGGTTGTAAATTGTTCAAGTGATTGTGAGAATATTTCATCCTGTTATTAGTTATGGCCCTGTGTGAGTGATGCTCCTCATTTATCATGAGGCACTATGTGTGTTTCAATGTAATTCTGAGTGCTGAGGTTCATTTTCCTGTATCCTCAAAGAACTATATACAGTATATGCACCTTATTTTTTCTTTCTGGTCCCTAAAATGGAAAGATTGCTTGTTTTCATCTCGTTTGTCTTTATTTACTCCGTCAGGGTGAATGATTATTTCCATATTCTCTTCTGAGCCAGTGTATCTCTTATGTGCTTTATTTCCACAGGAACACATCAAATGTTAATGGCGGTAAAAGGAAATGCATTCTATAAAACATTACAGTTAATATGCAGTATATCTCTCTCTGGGAAGAGGGGAAACCTCCAGAATAGCAGAGTGAGGTGATGCCTCATAAACAGTTTGAAAATTATTTTGTAAGTGACACAAATGGATTTCCACCTAATAAATAATTCCACCTAAACAAATAATTGTGGGAACTATGTTGGATGAATGAAGATAAAGCTAGACTGGACTTAACAGAATTATTTAACAATCAAACAGTATGGAATTGAGAGAATGAGGATAAAGAGAGTGATGTTTACCAATTTTAATTTGCAATTTACGTTTAATTGTATTTATGCACTCCAGACCTCCAGTGTAGGACCAGTTTGTTTGTGTCTTCACTCAAGTGTCGTCCTGAGAGCAGCCCATTCTTTTCAGCTTAGGTCCATGATTTTATTTTTTTCCAATGTTTACATTTAGACTCCAGGGAACTGGAGAATGCAGCAAAACAGATTTGAACGGAATGGTTGAGCATTTTAAAAGCAATCATCATGGTTTTGTTTGAATCGTCAAATAATTCTCTCATCTTTGAAACAAACAGTTGCATACTCAACAGTGCAAACTGTAAAGGGCTTGAAAAGCAAAGAAAGCGGTCCATACGAACCTCAGAAGGTCAGCTTTGTTTGTGCCGGTGTCTCCATCTGTCAAAGATGATGAGAAGGATTGTTCAGGTACTGGATGTCAGGTGTCAAATCAGCCTGGACGCTACTTCCTGCTGGAGCTGGTCGACATGTTTTATCACCCTGATAAATGACTGCTGCTCAGCTAGCCCTCAAAAGAGGAGCCGGAAAATCTTCTGTGCTTCACTGAGAGTGTCATATTCACATTCTGAGGAGAGGAGGTATTGAGAAACCTGGCGGCTTGTGCACGCTGGTACACAGGGGAATGCCAGTCTGGATTGTGCTCAGACTGTTTAGGAATGTTGTGCCAAATATCCAAGCCAAGCTTCCTTTTCTCCATGTGTTAAGCTCTCTCTGCTCTCAAACGCTTTCCTCTTCAGATAATTAAGTTGTTTCAGGCTGCTGTTAAAGCCAATGGAACAGTCTGCCATATGCTTGTATTGAATGTAAAGAACCGTATGCCTGAACTGTGCATTGAGATTCACATTTCAGCAAATGCTCAGCTAGTGATTTATTTATTTATTTATTTATTTTCATAATGACCATCTTTAGAACAGGGGATTTCAAGCTGCATAGGGCCCAACTTGGTTGCGTATAAAACAATTCTTATACTGATAAGTATATTCTTATAAAAATACACTGTAATTAACAGTACTCCTTTTATAAATATGTCTCAGTTTAAATTACGTTTCTCATATATTATTGTTAATGGGTTGCCATAGTGATGGGGAGGTCAGGAAGAGGCCAGAAGGCATGCCAGAGGGTGCAACACTTGTGTAATTAACCCTGCAGGATAGACACGTTTGTATAATTTTTCAAAGCTATTTTTATGTTACTTTAAAAGAGACGCACAAGGGTTACACAAATAAAGAATATTTAGCTATTTATTTATTTAACAGATACAGTTGAGTTCTTAAATTAAGATACCAAGGTTTAAATTCTTTCTATAAGCGTCTGGTTCCAATCTAATCTTTTTTTTTTTTTTTTTTTTTTCAAAATCATCAATGTATTTTTAGAGCAGTGTTGCACTCTCTGCAAGTAAATAAAATAAATATCAAGCTTTTAAATTGAAAAGACTTTATTTATTTGATTTATAGTGGCAACATCCAGCAGTTTTATTTAAGTAGGTCACAAAAGTCTTTGAAGAATGAACTATTATAATGAAAAACTTAGATGAGCTCGCCCTCTTTAAAATCACACGTAGCCATGGGATGCCAGCCACTGTGCTAGTAGAAGACTGACATAATTAAAATGCCTAAGTGTTGCCTTTTATTTTAAATGCATTACTTATGTTTAAAATAAATATTTATTAATTTGCCTCCATATCTTATCTATAATCCCTGATTGCTTTTGTCAGATGAAGACCGTCCACTCAAGGCATTGTGAGTTTAATGACAAGGTTTCATTTACAAAACAGTTTTCTTGGCCAAGATTTATCTTTTTCATTCTGGTTCCCTTTCTTTGTCGAGCAGATGCTAATTTAAGTATTAGTTGTCTCTTAAAGTAGAAACAGAACATCTATTGATGTCATTTTGTTATGAAAGCAGTGTAGAGGACACACAAATATCAGTCTGTCCATACTGTAATCTATAGTGATTTATATTTAGAGGTTCCCCTGCTCTTGATTTGCCAACTGGGGCAAAGATGATGCAGTGAGTCATAGAGACCAAGTTTTTTTTTTTTTTTTTACTAGGATGAAGGAAAGGGATTGGAGAGTTTCAAGGTTCATATTCATGGTTACGCATAATTTGAAGGATTTTGTAGCTTGTCATTTTTTTTAATATTCACTCATTTCCTGCAAACTGCTTTGTCTCAGAAACAAATAAAAATTAACTATTTATTTCTAGAGCAGTTTGGGACATATACACAAATTTATAAATCTGTCTCTCTGATGAATTTAGGCATGGGCTTAAGCAAAGAGAATTCTTTAATTTTTTTTCATTTGCTGCTCCACGGCTTCCAAGTGTTTGACATTTATTTTAGTTCATATTTTATATAGTTTTTGTAGAATTTAAACAGTTTACTCTGTTATTTTTATAAACGTGTAATGAATGCATGGACAAAACAAAACTAGGCCTTCAGTTCCAGATGCATATTATTGTATGGCAGTATATAAGAGCTATACAGAAAGATTTGCACATATGACCATTGGGCTGACATTTCAACCAAGAGATGTTCCTCAATTCAAAGTTCTCTTACTTTTTTCCTCTTAGCATAGGTTCAATGTTTTTCTTTTCAGTCCAGATGGCTAAAGTGCACTCTAATTAAAGCTAATTGTGATAAAGTCCGGAATCTACCATTGAAGTAAGCTTTGCTGCATTTATCATTGACATATTAATGAGATTAGAACTTGGTGCCAAACCAAAGTAATATGTACAAATATTATTTCGACAATAAAATTTGATTATTTATGCTTGAATGTCCTTTTCAAAATTGCTAAATTGTACAATTGTTTGAAACACTGTTTTAAACAAAAATACGATTTTTCTTATTCAGATGTAAATGCATCCATCACACCAAAAAAACTAATTGCGAGGGTTATTTATACAATGGTGAAGACATGTCTACTCTTTCATCTAATAAAATCTAGAGTAGATTGTTTTGAACATCTGCACAATGGTGCACAGCTGTTATCATATATAAGAGGACAGTTCTTCACTGTGATTACACTGTGATTAAACATTCTACACTGTGATACAAAAATATAAAACCTGAATCCTAGAATGCAACAAACCTGAATCCTACAATGCAACTGCTGGTTTGCTCCTTTCCTAACAGCAAAATGTTGTATATAAACCAGATAAGCTATATGCTAATATTACGTGTGAAAGTTGTTGTAAATCCCACATTTCTCATTCTTTCTATAGATCTGAAGAGGGAGGCAAGCATCTGCCACATGCTGAAACATCCTCATATTGTGGAGCTTCTGGAAACCTACAGTTCAGATGGGATGCTCTACATGGTTTTCGAATTGTAAGTCTTTCATTTGGAAAAGTTCTTTACATGAAAAAGGGCATCACAATGGGTTTAACATATACGTTACGTGAAACAAACGTATCTATACACATCTTTTTTCAAATGCATTCATTCCCCCATCAAAATTACTCAAACAAATAAGCTTGATTACTCGTATATTAAAAAGGTCTAATTGGTGAAGTTTGAAACTAGTTATTGTATGAAATAGGCTGATTATTGTGATTAAATAGTTTCATGGTAAATTAATTTGAAAATGATTTTATTTAATGTTGAAACATTTAAAGATTATACATTATAATGCTGTGCCCTTTTGAGGTGCCTCTTTTCCTCTCTGATTAGTTTGGAGCAGTAGATTGAGCTGAAACCCCCTTTGATGGGGAGTAAAAAAAGCTGTGTGTGAGTTCTTATCAGGAGAAGCACAGCTGCCTCTCAAGGGATTTTCTTTAAAAGTCTTGTAGACCTGAGCTGACGCATAAGCCGAGGCTTCCAAAGCTGGAAACACCACCATCACGTACTACGAATAATAAGTTCTTGCTTTCTTTTGGATTCCAACCCATGACCTTGGTGATTTAGAGCATTGTTGGAACCAGGCTTTATTGCCTGAGGCACAGGAAAGCTATTTTACAGCTGTATAGCCTATTAATTCAGGACATTTCCAAGTTGTTAAGTTCACTTTAGTAAGTTTTTATTTTTTAAATATTCTTTTTTTTTGCAGTGTCATAGCAACCGCTCATTTGTAAGAGTTTAAGTCATATGAAATGCGAAATGTTGTCCTGGTTGTCTTTTATTATTCCTTTTTAAATTTAGTTGAATACCCATGCTCTGCTGCCGTATTTCGGGCAAATAAAAAATTTGTTGTTTTTATGTATGACCAGACATTTTTAGTTTTAATGAATCGTAATTATAATTTTTTTCCTGACAATAATTACAAAAGGAAAAGAATATTTATTAACATTTACGTTTTCTAGGAAAAAAATTTCACATCTCCAATTAGGCATTCAAAGGTGATCTCACAAACTCTGCCATCATCTTTCACAAAACCTTTTCTCAATATGTAAGTTTAGAAGCAGGTATAAAGGAACATTCTGCTTCTGAGGCTTTGTCGTTTGTTTGGGATTGATCAGTGAGTGGTATTTTGCTAAGTATATCTAAATATCGGTAAATGTCCATGAATTCCACAAAAACCGCTCAAGAAGATGATGCATGTTTGAGATTTATTATGGGAAGTGTCCTGCTGTTACTTCATTTCTTCAGAGCGCAATCATTTATAGATCTGCACAATTTTTCCACTTAGTTATACCCCAGTGATGTGTACTATCTAGATACAAGTCTTTTTCTCAGTCCCCAAGTGACTGAGCTCCACAACGTTTTGTATTTTCCCAGAAAAAAATACTACTGATTGTTTGTGTTAGGAATAGTTTTTACAGAAGTCAACCAAGATTTTAAAAACCCAACATCAGTGAACTTTTAGCCCAACTTTTTGTTTTACCAAGCCTTTGAAAAAAAACTTTTATTAACTTAAACTGGAATTAGCTTGGAAGCCATGATATTTCTCCATACACATTTTATTATAAGCATAACAGGACTGATATCACAAGAAGATTCAAGCTTTTAGTTTTACAGTTCAGATGAGTTTGCATTTCCATTCTGTTTTTCAGCATGGACGGAGCAGATCTGTGCTTCGAGATTGTAAAGAGAGCAGATGCTGGATTTGTTTACAGTGAGGCAGTAGCCAGGTAAAAATTTCGTCAACAGTTATAAACCAGTGCTTTATCTAAGTTATACCCTTAACTGAAATAAAAAAAAAATACAAAACTATCTTTTTTCCTTTAGTCACTACATGCGACAGATCCTTGAGGCTCTGCGCTATTGCCATGACAACAACATCATTCACCGGGATGTGAAGGTGAGCGCATGATTCTAGTACTTCAGATGACTTCAAGATTGACTAAACTTTTATTTGTAGATAAACTTCCTCCTTGAACCAGCCAATAGCTAATTGTTTTTTTTTTATAAATTCTGTTTCTGCTTGTGCTAAGACAAACAGAAACCTAAAGACAATGTATTTGTGGTAAAATCTTCAACCAGTGGTAAGGTAGTCTTATTTTTGCACTTTAGAGACCTCATCTTGCCTTGTTTGGAATAAACACCTCTGATTTGGTCACTAGCAGTTTTTTGTTCAAACTTCTTGACTCTGTTTTGATTGCATTGTGCTGCAAAATTCGGTTGAATGTACTCAGTTGCTTTATCTTGTGATCTTTTGATACTAGAATGATAAAAGGAAATAAAATGAAGCAAGATGATTTTCAAACAGGGTCCCAAATATCCCAATAAATAGGTGTTATTGATCATTATCCTGGAGCTGTTTAGTTTTGAAATGGCCATGACCTGAAATCAATTGTAATCTACAGCTGTTCAACTAAAATTTCTTCCACCTTCTCCAAATTATGCCATGGAGAACATGAGATGAGTGTAATGAAAATATTCACTCCAGTTACATTGTGATGTCTCAAGACAAATTGTGAAAGCACAATACTGTTAATAGGCCCATTATAAGTAGCATAAATGCAGTAAGGCATAATCATCGGCCAGAGTGTTGGACTGTTTTTATTGCGTGATGTGGATTCAACAAACCACTCGACGCAGCTCTTTCTACTCCAGGTTCAGACAGCAAATCTGGGAAGGCTAGTATTGCCTTTTCACTTTCATTCAAACCGATTTGTTACTATAAAATGCTATTAAAAATTCTGAATTTAATGATTATACATTAATACATTTTATTGAACATTGAGTTCATCAAATTTTTTTGTCTTTTCTTGACAGCTATATGTAGTACTTGTAAATTAAGCGTTCAGCAGAAGCAGTATGTGGATTTGAGTAACTGATATTCTCTTTATTTATAAAACGTATATCATTACAAGAGCCTTCCATTAAATTTAGGAGAAGAAAATGAATTTTTTTCAACAACATTTGTCCATTTACTTTCACAATAAGTCTTAAAAATGAAGGTTGGACTGTTATAAGAGTTCCCACAGCTCAAGATCGATAAAATCCTTAAAATAATGGCATCAATGGAAAGGAAAATGTTTCAGCAAATCACACAAAGTTTTGCTTGAGAAAGCTGGCTCAAGTTGGAAGTCTGGCTGTCATTTGCAGCAGAATGCCCTCTCAGCAGGCTAAGAGTGTTGTCACGAAAGGTTCCATCCAGCAGGAAGTACATGACGGGATCTGTGCTACATCTTAGAGTTGCTAAGCAGAGCAAGAGGTTTTTTACCTCCACGTATATGGACAATGGATGGCAAGCCTTGGTTCGAGACATTAAAGACCTTTCGTTGAGTATATGAACAAAAATGGCTTTGTAGATGTGATGGGGCATGAGACAGACCACCAACACCACCTTAATGATGACAATATTTCGAAGCACTCGTGCATGGACTCTCTGACTGTCTACAAAGGCCGTGCTTTTTTTAGACCTCCAAATATGCTTCATCACAGCCAAATATGTGCCAATGACCATTAGGAAGAAGACAAAAAACAAGGAAACTGCAACTAGGCAATAAACCTGAGATCCTTCGCCACCAACCTCCACTGCAACACTGTAACACGTCGCATTACTTACTTCCTCTCCAATACTTTTGACCTCTTTGACCGAGTAGAGCACTATCCAGGATGTAACTGTTAAAACAAGGATCATCCAGATGACTAGACTCAGCACGCTGGCTAGTTTGGTGTCACGTTTTCGAGACAGCAAGGTCCTGGGTAGAACTTGTAGCCACCGGCTAGGACGAGTGGCATGCGATTGTTGAATCAGTAATAAAAAGCGACTGAACGCCACCAAGCTCATGATGATGACGCTAATGCAGATGTTGATGTGGATCACTGGAGTAACAACATTTATCGATGCTTTGCACATCGTGGTGTGTTGGTACCATTTGGTTCCAAGTGAGTAGTAGATGGCTTGGAATGGCATGGTGAGGCAAAGCAACAAGTTTGAGATCCCCAGGTTTATTAGGTAGATGTGAGTGGAGGTCTTGAAGGCAATTTTGCGCATGAACACCCATAGAGAAATGACATTGCCCAGCATGCCAGTGAGAAACATGATTGAGTAGACAACTGGTAGAAAAACTGTTGTGGCGGAGGTTTGGCAAAGGTGAACAATGAGGTCTTCAGACTGCGAAGCATTCGCCATTGAGCCTCTGGAGCAGGTTTTAGATTCCCTATAGCTGAAACATTATAAAATTGATTTATTTCATTGCACAACCGTAGAGATTATTAGCTTTATTGTTTTTGCTCGTTATTATTTGCAGACCACCTCCAATCTCTTGTGTGTCTTCTATTCCGTTAAATATTAACAATTGCAGAAGTTGCTCAACACTCACAGTGCGCACATTTAAGGTTATGGGTCATTTTTAACCATTTACTTTCCAAAAAAACCCCCATCAGTTTAAGTTACAGTCATGTTGTGTATTTTCACCACTACAATCTCATGAAAGAATTTCACAACAAATGCTGTCTATGATCAGATATCCTGGCAATCTTTATTTTTTATCTTTGTTGAAATAATTTAAAATATAATGCTAAAGGATCATTGCTCACGTCAATCAATTACTTTTGATAGACTATTATTGCTTCAGCTCTCAATCATATTAGATCAAATTCTCAATTTGAGAAAATGTCTGATCTAGTCTATTCCAAAAATAAGAAAAAGACTTACCTCTGTAAACGAGTCCCTGATGCAGTTGAGAATAGCTTTCTTTTGGACCTCCTCGCTTTATGATGTATAGGAAGTGATCTAAGCCTCCACGACATAAACTCAGTTCTCTTTTTAGAAATGTTTGGGTGTGTGGTGGTTGAACTGAAAAATTAGACTGTGGTGCTTTTTCTGATTTTATCACCACTTCCCACGTTAACATGTTTCCTTCTTTCTTTAGCATTTAAGGTTGCTAAAGTTAATAGTTATTGTTAGGGTTAGGGTTAGGGTTTTAACGGCTTTATTTTTTCTTCGATTCAAATTTGAAAACAAAATGACATATTTTATGAGTTGTTGGCAAATTAATAAAAATGTGCAAACACTCTGGTTGTTAGTTTCTAGTCAGTTTATTATTTGTTATTTCGTTATTTCTAGTCAGTTTATTATTTGTTATTTCGTTATTTCCAGTCAGTTTTTGTTATTTGTTATTTTGTTATGAGTGCCTAGGATGTAAACTGAACTACAGTGCACTAAATTTAATAGACTCTAACAAAGTAATGGATCACTACCACTACCTAGTTCACATGTGAATTACCTCAAATAACTCAATGTTGCAATCCACCACAGATTATGCAAGAAAAAAAGTTTATTCACTTGCTAATTTGCGATTAAGCCAGTTCCAAACGTGATTCAGATTGCATTCTTTTCTAGCAATGTTACACAGCGAACAAAATCTTGTTTTTTTTTAAACAAAAGAACAGTATATTGAAGCTTTAAATGGTGGTAGTGATAGGTGAATTGTGAAACATATTTTTATTTTTAACATTTATTGTACACATTTCCACACGCAGCCAAATTAATGTTAACTAAGTATTGGTTTATGTCATTATGTTTTAAGAAGCAGACGAAGGAGTTTATAAAACTTATGAAAACAGAATGAAGCTCAACCGTCATCCTGAAATTACACACAACATAAAATAGAGAATAAATGTGGGAAATGTGACCAATGTATTCAAAACGAAAACACAGACCATGTTTTAATACAATGTATTCAAAATTTAAAAAGACAAAGAACTTACACTGATCTTGTATTATATACAAAACATAAATATAAAAGAATAACTTAAAGAAAAATATTAATAATACAAGAACGTTTCATTCATTCAATTGGATGTAAACTACTGATCCAGCAGGTGGCGCTAATGCACCATAAGCAAACTGCCAAAAACAACAGAAGAAGAACACGAGGCTAGACCGTCCCGTTTACCAAGGGGTTTTGCAGCTTTTGGAGGATCCTCCCAAGCCGTAGCCTTAAAGGGTCGGTAGGAAGAACCCTCCAGAGGCTTTTAGAACCTGGATTGGGACACAGCCTGTGTGTCACATGCATCGTTGAAACAGACGTCTAACAACAAATATTACTGTTTATATTTTTATATATAATAGTAACAAACTATTACTCGTTATGTAAAGAGTGTATTAAAAGTCACACCTCAGTGTCTTATCAGTATGAACCTGTGTCTGAGGTGGACAGGGGCTCAGGGGCTGAAGACAGTTACATTAATATTTTCTCTTCAGATAATTTTGCGTGTTTCTGAATAATACATTTATGGCAATGTAAACTAAATACTGAGAGTATCGGGTGACGTAGACACTTTTGAGTTTAAGATTCGAGAGAAAAAGATGTTTCAGCATCTCAGAGTCAACTCTTAAAGTTTTAAAGACTATAACTCGATACTTCGAGCACTTTCACATTTAAAACTCAAATAATATGTTCCTCCATCTTAAAGCTATGTTACACATGGCATGAAAGGTAAATTTTAATAATTTATGATAGAGGCTCTTTAATAAACGCAATGAATTCAATTAATTAAATTTTAAGGATTCTCAGTGAAATTCATTGAATGTATCTGATAAAAATAGCTTCCAGAATATGACTTAAATTTATATAGCATGCCAAAGTAGTACTCAAAAAACATTGTTTTTTTTTTTTTCTAATGAGGTTCTATATAAAAGGGCTACATATTTTGCTTCTCTTTATTAGTGGCGCTTCCGTGAAATTACTGGCTTTCACATCTTTCTGAAAGCTTCTCCATATTCTGTGTTAGTTGGTGGTTTATTGCCGTTTCACTTCTCTAGTCAGTCATGTAGGTGCTTTGTTATGGGGGGTATTCATCTGAGTGTCGAGGCTCTTAGAGATTTCAGGTTTTTGTTTGGGCCTGGTACGATTGGCACGACAGCAGCGAGAACGAAACACCAGCTGGAGGATGGGATGAAGACAGCAGCTCAGAGAGGCAATTACAATTGTGACCATTTTTACCCTAAACTCCTGTTGACAATTTTCATGCTTGGAGTTTATCATGATTATCCGTTGAATGTGGTAGGGCAAGAAACAGAGAATGAATATTACGACCGAAGCCAAGATCTTCCTTCGAACTTTAAGACCTCCCCCTGGACCAAATCCAGCACTAACCAGGCTTCCTCCTCTCACCTTCTGCAAATGGAAGATCAGCAAGCTGTAGCTGACCAATAGCAAACACAAAATAAAGAAGAATGTTGATACCCCTAAGCAGTGGACGGTTTTGAATTTATCGCTGTATAGAAAGCAACTATTGACGTCTCGGTCAAAGCAGGTCCCATTGACTTGGAAGGCCAGTTTATGTCCCATTGTCGTGCTGATAACTGTGACAAAAACCAACCAGGTTGAAAAGCAAAGTAACCAGCATGATCTTGTATGTTTGAAAAACTGGAAGAAGACGTGGGATGGTTTTACCACCGTGGCGTATCGGTTTATGCTGGTCCATAAAAGGAAGCACATGTTGCAATAAAGGTTAATGTAGAAGCAAGAGAAAATCAAAAATTCAAGTGCTTTGCAGACTGAAATTGCTGAAGACCACGTAAGGTAGTAAACCGTTCTGAAGATGAAGCTGCAACACACCAATAGGTCTGAGACGATGATGTGGAGGGTGAAGATGACAGTGGGGGTCCTTTCAGATTTCAAGAGAAGCACCAGCACAATTCCATTGGCAGCAAGACCCACGAGAGCCAGAGACAGATAGAGCCAGGCTAAAATGTCTGAGTGTATTGTGGCTTTCGGTGTTTGCCAAATGCTGTAGAAACATAGAGATGGAAATTTAAAAATAGAATTGGCAGCTGTTAAACTAAAAAACAAGTTTTGGTAATTATTTTTTTTAAAAACCTCAGATGGTTTCACAGAAACGTGGCTGATAGGGCACTCTTAACACCCTATAATAATAATAAAAAACAATTTCCTCTTTTTTTTCCTCTTAGTTCTCTATTGTCTCTTGTTTTTAACATTGATTCTTCTTAGCATTTGTTTTTATTGTTTTTATTTTATTTTATTTGTTGTCTTATTGTAACTATGCTAATGTACTCCCAACTTATCTTATGGAGGGAATATTCCTTTTGTGTACCTGACTTGTACGGCTGGGTATTGGCAAAAAAATCTGGCGATACATATCACGATTTGCAGGTCCCGATACGATATGATATATCCCAATTTATTCAGAGAGCATGGCTATGAAAACCTTTTCTAGATACTACACACATTTGTAATTAACCAAGCCGTTGGAGCCTTTGTCACTTTGTAGGTTGTTGCCACCTTTTTATTCTTTGTTAGTTTTGGAATTACAGTGCAGTTTCTCTACTTCCGTATACAGTCGTTTCCCTTCAGCTGCCTGGCTTTGATGCCTTGTAAAGCAACGCTTCTTTTTGTAATGATTACTGTGATGTAAATGTGATACAAAATGTTTTTGAGAACATGTCATAGGAGCTTGGTTAAAGAAAAGAAAGAGAGAGTAACAGCATTGTGTGCCTGTGTGGGCCTTGTGAAAACTACCATTTATGATTCAACAACTCTCTCAGTTAATGGACTTTTTCAATTAAAAATATACATAATATAAATGTATACATTGCATATTAATAATAGAAAGAATGCTATGTAATCCCATTGCTCAAAATTTAAACCTGTTGGTATGTTCAGATTATCATCAAATTTTGATATTTTTTTTAAATGAGTCTCTCCCTGTGGTGCACTCATTTTATTTATCTCATCCCTTTTGCATTATAGAACAGATAATAAAATAACCAAGTGCTGCTCATATTTTGTTGGGTAAGATTTAAATTTCACAATAATTCATGGTCATAGCAAAATTTTAGCTATTAATGCATGCAACGAATGAACTGCAGGCAGAAAGAGAAGCAAAACACAGTTTATCCCCTTCCGTGATACGGTAAAGATCCTCACTGGTATACCTTTGATTGCTGGCAGAATCCATATCTCCTATATGATTTGTGTTGTCTGCTTGCGTAAATTCCTTCTCAGCTCGTCATCCAGGACTTTGTGGTCTTCGTTCATGAAGTGTGTGTGAGCTGTTAGTGTGAGTGGTTTGCTTTTCATATGTGCTTCACTCATGACCACATCCTGGAAACATACAGCAGTGTGCACTCAAGTCAAAAGTACTACATCTTATAAATCTATTTAAATTCGTGTGCGTGCAGCTGTAATAATAAAAACATTATGCACATATCATGCAAAAAATGTAAATTTTTCACTGACTAATTAAAGACACTCTTTCTAAATGATTCTAGTATCTGCCACTCATTCCATTGTCTTAGCAGTATGCCAACTATTTACAAGTTAACCTATAATTTCATTTAAAATATATATGTTGTTCATTTTGTGGGGTTTTTATAAAAAAAATTAGCATTTTTCCTTGGTTAATTTTCTAGTTTCTTGGTATATTATAAAATAAACATAATTCAAAAGATTGCATTTAAACTCTAGTTTTACATTACTCTTGCACGTATTACAGAGGTATTTTTATACTAAGCCAAATACTCACTTGCACAATCTGACAACGCCTGTTTCAGGTCTCATCTGCCCGAGATCATTTTCCAAAAAATGTGGAAATGGGCGTGTACTCTGTGTGACTTGGCTTTCGATAACAATTATCAAAGACAGCCGATTAATCGCACAGATAAATGCATTGAAGTGGGATTGTAACCACAGCTTGGTTTCCAATTTGCAACCCAGGTCCACTGTTCTCAAGTTCTCATAGCTTTCTCGAGGAGAATGCTTGATTCAAAACCAAAGTTTGTTGTTGGTAGCTAACCCACTGCCTCAAAATTTAGCTCTGACATGTATCACCTCAGCACCTTTTCACTGCAGAAGCAACACTTGCGACTGCTTCTGAACTCCAAACTACTGCACGATCTTGCAAATTGCAACTTCAAAGGATGTGTCAACAGTTCTCATAGGATAATAGAGGTTGGGCTCATGAATAATTAAAATAGAGATGAGTCATAGACGTTTTATAGGACCAAGATGCAAAAATACTTTCTAAGAAATGATCATCGTGATAAAAGTTTATAAAACAGTTTTACCGACAATTCCATACAACAGACCATTAATAGTGTTCAATTATCGTAATAATTGAAAATATCTTTTATAATATCTATGTTTACATCATGTGTTGCATGGCCCTTTAAATAATCAGGTTTGAACTATACAACAATTTTGGATTGACCAAAAGCAGTGTTAAATAAAAATCAAATCATCAAAAACCATACAATTTTGCAATGGCTGCATTTATTTGATGAGAAATACAGATGTTCTTGTTGTTATGCACCCAATAAGTGTTGACAGATGTTTAAACCTGCATCATTACACCCATGCTTTCTGTTTTAACAAAAACACAATTCATTTAGCAGCCGTAGCTGTAAGTATTTGCGCTTCTGGAGTAGCACTTGAGCTCATCTGTCCATCTCTGGTTTCCTGACAGAAACAGTTAGCGATAATCCTCATCGTTGTTTTCCGAACTGAACTACAAAGCAAGAAGTACATGACTGGATCCAGACAGCTGTTAAGAGCTGACAGCAGTAGAACAGCTTCATTGGTTTTATCCAGCACATTTATCCAGTTGCAGGAGATGTCTGATGCCATCTGTGACAGGATATAGAAAATCCTAACTACGTGATAGGGCACGTAGCATATAGTAAAAGAGAAGAGTACAAAGAAGGACTTCTGTGCTGTTTTGTTGAACTTGGTGGAGTTTGGGAAATCGCGTTTTACTCTTGCGGCTGTGAGGAGCTTCATTCCAATCTTTCCATAAGACCAAACCAATGCACCGTAGACCACCCAAAACATGCCCACTACAGCTAAGTTAAAATAAGCTTTCCATTTTGAATTAAGCAGTTGTTTGTACTGGAAGCATTGTTGTGATTCTGTTCTTTCTGAAGATTGTAACATAAGTGGAATACATGAAGCAAGCGACACAGACCAGATGGCACCGCAAAGAATGACACTCCATTGGCATTGCACCAACCTAGGTCTACAGGAAGCCCTTTGGAACTTTAAGTAACGATCTATGCTAATTAAGCCCAATAAAACTATGCTCATATACATATTCATGTAGAAGATGTTTCCCACGATCTTGCACAGTAATGATGGCAGCACCCAACGGTTGTTGTTGAAGTGGTACATCACTCGAAACGGCAGGCAGATCACGAGGAACAAATCAGCAAGAGCCAGGTTGATTAGGAAAATCCTAACAGAGTTTTTCTTTGAATGTACCTGAAAAAAAACCCAAAGAGCTAGCAGGTTCCCAGCCAATCCGAGAATGAAGAATAATGTGTAGACAACTGATAAAGGGACTTGGAGGCTTATGTCGTCCATAGTGCAGTTCTCTGCGGTAATCTTTGTCATTCTGGCCAATGAAGCATTCCGCAGCTGTTGAAGATTGTTTTCTATGGCACGTGTAAATCTGTCTTTCAAGAGAGAAGTAGATATATCTATATATGACTAATTCCACATTTATTATACATGTATATATTTTAAGAACATTAGATTAAAGCGTACCTTTTGAATTCTGCTTCTGTGTGGAAAGCCCCCTCTCTCTGTCTTTCTCTATCTCGCTCTAATGTCTATTTTTACCAATATTTACAGCTTCCGTTTTCTTTAACACCTCTTCCGTTTTAAGAAGAACTTAGCAAAAAGTAAACCCAACTTGGTAAAACAAAAAGGTTATTTAAGTGAGTTTGAACGTGGCATGTTTAGTGGTGCCAGAACAGGTCTAGGTATTTAAAAAACTGCTGGTCTACTGGAATTTTCATGCACATGACTACACCGGATTCACTACAATTGGCCAATAGGAGATTGGAAAAACGTTGCCTGGTTTGATGAGCCTCAATGTCTGCCGGTACACTTAGAAGGAAGTGTCAGAATTTGTTGTAAATTACATGAAAGCATGGATCCATCTTGCCTTGTATAACAGTTCAGGCTCTTGGTGGTGGTGTAATAGTGAGTGGGATCTTTTCTCTGCGCCTTTTAGTACCAATTGAGCATTGTGTCAAGAAACAAAATATTGCTGCTGAGATTAAAGGGAGCTTTATGTTGTGAATAGAAGTTATAATGATTCTGGAAACCAGGTCAATGCCGTACCAACATTAGCACTTAGTAGGGACAGCACCATGATAGCACATGGCTGGTTTTTTTCCCAGTGGCTGGAACCTCTGGAATCAGCTATGTGCCAAATTAGACATGACTTTTGCTACAAAACAAAAAGAAAAAACTTCTGTTGCCAAAAATGTTTGCAGACTTATCGATCACTAATCACAATTTTAGGAAGAGCATTCAGTGTTTTCCATATCAAAAGAAGAGGGCTCATGAAGCGTCAATATCCAACTCAACGGGGCATTCATGGCATTTTCAGGTAGTCTTTTAGAGGTTTAGGATTAATACCATGTAATATACTCTTTCTAGACACACTTTCTAAAGTGCTTTCAGCAGTGCAATGACCTTAAGCACACAGCCAAGATTTAAAAAGAACTTGAAAATAACTTTGAAAATGTCATTGCGTAGCACAATTCTTGTGAACATCCCTGGCTAGATCTGAAAATGACTGAGCCTTATATTCAAAAACAATTGAAGTTTAGGTCTTATATTTGAAAGCACTTCAACAATATATTGAGCTAAGGCTTTGAATAATTCTGTATTTTCTTATTTATATGTTGAGATATTTACAACAAAAAAATCTTATCATTGTGCAGATAGTTGCTTTGAATCATTTTTCGAATTAAGAATAAAAATATTTGGGAAAAACAGCAGATGCACTTTACAATGTATTGGTGTCATACATGTGTCAAAATAGCATTTGCATTCAACATTAAATGTTCATGGTTCTTTTCTTTCCTCTTTTGCAGCCTCATTGTGTATTGCTGGCATCAAAGGAGAACTCGGCCCCCGTGAAACTTGGTGGCTTTGGTGTGGCTATACAGCTTGGGGAGTCCGGATTAGTGGCTGGAGGTAATTAAGCCATTTTTTTTAAATAACATCATAAATGCTTTAAACTAATTTTTACTTCCCAAATCTTATCAAATCAATTTAATATTCATCAAACATGAGATTCTTGATTTTCATTGGGAGCTTCCATCTTTGTGCGTGGGGCAGTACATAGCTACTTGATTATGTTTATGTCTTTGTTTTTGCTTTAATTTAAGCTTCCATGTGCCATGTTTTACCACAGGCCGTGTGGGCACGCCGCATTTCATGGCTCCTGAAGTGGTGAAAAGAGAACCCTATGGGAAACCAGTGGACGTTTGGGGCTGTGGGGTCATTCTCTTCATCCTGCTCAGTGGCTGCTTGCCCTTCTATGGCACCAAAGAACGGCTATTTGAAGCAATCATTAAAGGAAAATACAAGGTGGTAGTATTTAGCAGAGTCTGTTGAAACCTCTGATTACATTCTGACCACATCTTTATTTAGTAATTAGAAAAAAAAAGTTCTACAGTATTTTGGGAAATTGCTTTAAAAGTTTGTATTATTCATTTCTTGATTCACTCACGGTAATTTTTTTTTCAGGTTTCATCAAATTTTTGGTAAAATATCGGTTTACTTTTGTACATTTTACCAAACAAAAGACAAATGTGAATCAATCTGTATTTGGTGTCCACTCCTTGCCTTCAAACCGGAATCAAATACAGTTTATTAAACGTCTTTCGGGAGGAGTCTATCTGGAGCCGCACCTACTTCAATTATTCCATCAATCTTCTTCCATATAAGCTGTTCCTTCCTCCTGTTCCCTGACTCAGTCCTAATCAGCTTCATCGCTCCCACCTACCTCCCCTTCACCTCTCATGGGGGTCTACTCGGACGCATCCGAGCAAGACAGCAAGCCACACACGCTTATGAACTTAAAGCAGGTCCAGATATTCAAAATCCTGAAACTCCTCCCGGAAATGTCTGGAAATAAGTGGTCTTTATGGACGAGTTGCAGCCAAAAAGCCATGACTGACATGACAACAAGGTCAAGCGACTC
>SRMA01026864.1:405439-442674 GCA_007224835.1 Danionella cerebrum | reverse complement strand
TTGTTCCACGGAGATCGGGTATGTGGCAGGCAACACATCCACATTTTCTACTGCTGGAGATATTGTCACTGCAACCAGATCTGTGCTCTCTTCAGAAAATGTGGATGGGTTCATCTTTTTAGCCTAAAACTTGAATAGTTAGTTTGTTGATATATAAGCTGAAGCTGTTGCTAGTGTTAAAAGTTTTCAGGTCCTAACTAGTTGCAGTATTTCATTTTTTATTAAAAAAAATGTTTTTCTTTATAAAGAGTGCAATTTATTTAAAATATCACCCAAATGTGTCACTTTTATTTATTTTATGCAAGAATTCTATTGTGTATTGGCAGCTTTTCAAAATAAAGATTATGTAAGTTTTTATTTTTTTGTACCGAACCGAATGAACCGAACCGAGCTCTCCAAGACACTGTACCGAACCGAATACGATTTAAGCGTACCGTTACACCCCTAATATGTAAATATGTAAATTATGAATATTATGATAACTGCTGATGTCATGTTTTATAAGAATCCATAACATTTGTAAAAATATATTTTTGCGAGTGAACATGTGGAGAATATTCTAATGCAACTCGAAAAAGTGGAACCCGGATGATCAACACGTCATATATATATATATATATATTCATCTGATAATGCATGCAAGAAAATATAACTATTAAATAAACAAAATTTATCTATAATTTATAATCATGGCACCTGTTCATGCAGCCAACCAAAAAGAAAAAAATATGCAAAACAATACTAAAAAGAAGCAGTAGACAGCAGAATGTAACAACTTACAACAATTTAAATATATTTTAAAATTGAAATAAGTACAAATTAATAAAGAAAGGATGAATTAATTAGTCAATGTGTCACGTTCATGTAAAATCGTTTTAACAAATGTTGCATGTCTCCCTCTCATCATTTTTGCATTACCACTGAACATCAAACGCACCTAGAGCAAATAACCATCTGATCCTGCAGCATTTATTAATTCATCTCCTGTTTATCTCATTTCTAAGCACATTTACTAACTGTAAACAGCAGCTAACAGTGTTTCTGCCACGCACAGAACTGTACCCAACTGCAGACCATCAATAAAACAAGAGCGATTTGAGATCTTTTACTTGAATGAAGTCTGAAATAAAAAAAGCTCTTCATCCACGTTGACAAGAGTCTAGTACAAGGACATGATTCAGTCTGCTGACACATGCACTGACTAACTGCTGAGGAAAAACACATTCCCCAACAAAAACTTTTATTATTAATGGTTTAAGTTGGAGCTGCATGCGGGGAATGAAATGGAACTTAAAAGATGCAAAACTGCTCAAAAACTTCACTGGATTTCTTCAAAGCCATGTTTCCGTTTTGTCATATATTTATTTTATTTTACTTCAGTTTAATGTGATTTACAAGATCAGAATGAGTAAAACTAATATGATTTCAATGTTAATTCCATCTAGAAGGTTTACTCATGTGCACAACAATTCCTTTTATGCGATTATACTTTATCACAGTCAACATATAAATGGTATTTTATGATATATATACATTTCTTTCTCTCTGAGAGATGAATTAAACCGATAGAACCTGAAATAATGGAGCACCAGTGGAGTGCTTTCACTTTAGGATCTTACCTTGAAGGCGACCGGGAGGGTTTTGTTGCATCTCCAGTGAGAAGGCAGAACCGAGCAGAGAAAGTTGGGGCTGTCGGTGCGCACCAGCTCCGCGGGATGGTCGGCGATGATCTCGGCCATGGAGCGGTTCTCGTGAGCACGGAGCCTCGGCACCACCACACCGTCCTGCTGCTGCTGCTGCTGCGCCTGCCCGTGCTGCTGCCCCGCGCTCGGGTTCACCTCGCTCATCTTCACCGACACCGGCGGACTGAATCTCCGGCCCGCGCTGGGATCTACGGGAATGCGCATCACAACAGTGGAAATTAGCCCCGAAAGAACGCGAACCCCGTGTTGGTGCGTGTGGAGCGCCCCGGTCTCTCCGCGTGCGCACGGCGCTGCACTCTGAGGACTGTGAGAAGAGCTCCGGGCTGCACACACTCCAGCACACGCACACGCGCACGCACAACACACACTGCACTCGTCATTAACGGCGCTTCCTGTATTAACGCGCGAAATTTTCCATGATCTGTAGAATATTATCCGTTGTATTTGAGAAGTTGTACTTCGCAGCGGTCAAAAACGGCTCGAATAATAATTTCATGTTATATTATCAGAAATAATGACATACAGTTGAAGAAGAAAAAAAAAACTAGACAAAACGCACAATCAAAAACTAAATATCTAAGGGAGAAACACAACATTTTATTTAAGTTTGTTCAGGAAGAATATGCACATGTGTGCAAAACTAAAAGAAATAAACGTATAAACTCTTTAAAAAGGGATCTTCATTGTGGTTTTGAAATTATAGCACTTTTTTGCTTTTAAAAACCACTCTAAGCTCTTTTTGGTTCTGCACCGGTTCCTGAGGTTCTTTGTAGTTTTGAAATTCTTGACGTTAGAGTTCTTCTTGTTGGGCTTCTAGAACAAACTCTATAGTGCACCCCACACACTTTCTATTGGATTCAAGACAAACGTTTCTCTTCAATATCTTCTTAAAGCCTTCCATCTTTTTATCATTACTTTTTACTCATTTAACCCTATGGAGATTCGGCTGTAGTGTGTACAAAACACACAACACGTACAAAACGCACTACAGCCCCACAGCATTATACACCCATCACCATGCTTCACTGTGGAATGGTATTCTTGGCGTTGAATGTCTCTCCAAACATTAGAAATTTCTCTATGGTTTCATTTGACCAATTGAAACCATAGAGATGCTGCTGTCACAGGGTTGTCCTTAACTTTTCTTCAGAGGTCAGCACCCTCGCAGTGATACCTCTATTCCTGCAGCTTTCTTTTTAAAGTTTATAAAATCTCTCACTTTCTGCCTTTGCTGGACTTGTGGTGGTTTGCTACAATTGTGTTGGTCTCTTTAAACCTCTTTATAATTCTTTTTGCTGCAGTCTGTGACGTCTGAAACCGCTTTGATAAACTTGTGTGTTCTTATCCATCTTCGTGAGCATTATGCAATTCCACATTATCCAAACTAATTTGTTTTATGTCGTCGCTAATCCTCAGCGTAAAGTGCAGTTTGAATGCTTATTTAGATTAATATAGGTTATGCAAATTAAGTTAGTGGACTCCAGCTGTTTGCTCTGAAGCCCATGGAATTTTATCATTCTGGAGACATGTTTGTTGCTTCTAACTCGCTTGTTTGAAGGACTTTTCTCTTCTTTTGTTGTTCATTTGTGGTTTTTTTGTTCCAACGCAACCACTGTGATGATGTCACACAGGCGAGTCAAGTCCTATAAACATCTAAAGTGAGACCAATAATTATCTGACTCAAATTTTCTGACTCATTTTAAGTTCCATTAACCAATTCACGTCTTGATCATTTATCAAATTGAGACGGAGTTCAGAAAATTGGGTTGCTAAGTTAAATTTTGGTTGCTATGGAGGAGTCGGTGACATTATAGAAAGTTCCCCATACCAGTATGAGTGATATAAACCCACCCTCATGTCTCTTCGATACTTTACCACTAATTTAGTCACTATAAGTTCCATTAACCAACTCACATGTCTTGATAATTTACCAAAGCTGAGATATAGTTCAGAAAATTTAGTTGCTAAGGTAAATTTTGGTTGCTAAGGAGCAGTCAGTGAGGTCATACATTAAAAAAAAGTTAACCCTCCCATTTCTCATCTGATAACCTCCACAAGTGTGATCAGTTTCTATTGAGTCTCTATTCAACCCCCCCTCCCCCCCCAAGTTAAATCAATGACAATTTACTGAGCAATCACAATGATTTCCCAGAATTCCTTTAGTGGTACCAGTCTGAAAAGATAGAGCAACCCGAGTCAAACCAGTTTGGATGTTTTTGCAAAGTTTAGTGGCTGTAGTCACACAATTAACATTACATTTATGTAAATTCTAATTGCACTAATTAGGGTTTTGAATGTTTCATCTGCCCACATTGAAAAGATCAAGCATGCTTTAGTTTCTCAGTTCACGGCCCTTCACCAGAGGTTTGCAGGCGCATGGTTTTATACCACAAGAGTCACCACTAGACAGAGCAGAATTCTTCTTAACAAACATTTATATATTTTGACAATCATTAAAATCCTTGGAAATGGCTTTCATTAACAGAGCCCTAGTGCATTTGTCTGGGAAGGTTTGACTCAGAGCAACACACTGGGATTATCTGAGTGAAAAGTAACGGAAGAATGTTTCAGACTCATACGATCCACTTTCTACCCCATGAAAACCAAACAACCTGCATCAATCTTTCCCCAGAGCTTCTTTTAAACCCAGAATTCCTAGAGGAAAAGGCTGTGTGCGGCATCCGGAGACTTTGTGATACTGCAGATGGCAATCTCTCCCTGACTCAACAGCCTCCCTCTCACTCAGTGAAGAGCGGAGCGATGCATTTCACACATTTAACAGACGATCTGAATGATGGCTCCACCGTTTTCTTGGAAGGGAACACGGGCCTATAAACCACACATCTAAACAAACCTTTTCTTGGCAAAACGTTTTTGTTCAATCAGTGACAGGACTCAATCAAAACTTTTGTTTGTTTTGGTCCCCGCTTCGGCTTCGGTATTTATCCTAATATTTCAGCAGTGAACAGCTTAGAAGACAAAAAGAAAGAGCAACACGAAGAAAAAGTGAGTGAGAAATTACTTGTTTGTACAGCTTTATAATTTAAATACCCTCTGCTTTGTTCATTTTTTTGGGACAATCATTTTTAGAATTCGAAAATTAGTCTTTCACATAATGTATCCAAAAGATGCAAATTTTATTGGCGTAGAAGATAAAAAAGAAAGAGATAATTTAACGGTGGATCACCACTAAATTCCCAACAAAAAGGGAGCAGGTGAATATTATAATTAATCGGACAGAGCTAAAAAGGAACAAGCGCAGAGTAATAAAGCTCAAATACACATGGTGCTGACCGTATTCCAGAAAGTAATGAGTTTAACAACCACACACCTGTGGCACTGACACACCTGTGGTCATGGAAGTGGTTGGAGCATCTGAATTCAATAATTTGGACGTGTTGATGAAAACATAAGGTTTTTGTTCTTACAAAAGAAGTTACAGTAAACAGATTCCAACACACACCATACTTTATGAATAGTGGTCAGTTTTCCATTTTTAAGCATTGGTGGGCCTTTTCTGCCGCCTACACACCATCAAAAGCTGTGACCAACACTTTGCTGCTCTACTTCCAGCGGCGAATCCAATCAGATTTAAGCTTTAAGGTGCTGCCATTCCGCTTAGAGTCAAGGTCTCCTAAAAATGACATTAATAAACTTCTGTCAGAAATGAAATTAGAAGAATCGTTGCTTCTCCTCTAACAGAACACCACATTCCACTTTATAAACATCTTCTTTTTTCATTTAACTTTTGTTACGCCACATTATATGTTTTGCTTGAATTTACTGATTTAAAGCATTTTTGATATAATAATGACCAAATACCCTTCTAGCATCGTATATAAATGGGCAAATGGAGCCCCAGACCCCGGAAGTGGCTTATTGGTGCAGGCCTGTGTTTTCTAACAAATCAGGTCTTCTGAAGACCTAAGAAAATGTAAGAATTTCTCTGATTGGTTGCTAAGATCGATTAACTTAAATATGTGTGCATTCGCTACTGATTCTTTTCCACAATAGCTGATGGTGGAGGAGAAAATAAGGAGTTTTGTGACAAGTGTGAGAGAGGAAAAGGGATTTCTAGCGTTAGCATTCATTTGTGCATCTCTGGTGCAACTACCTCCAGCGATTCTTGCAAAAATATCAGCTTCTCTGCTGAGTAGTGCATTTAATTTACATATTATATGTTTTAGTCATTGGCATTGCACAGTTAATCTGTGTTTCTTGCTATAGTAAACTATTGAAATCTACATTAAAGCAAGAATAACCAATTTTTTGTGTTTTTTGATGCGTTCTGTAACAGTATTGAGTTTAAATGTAAGGTTCAAGTGCTTGAGACAATGAAAATGATGGAAAAAGACAAACGTTGTCATTATAGAACCCTTGCTTCAAAGGTTTTGGAACTAAAATGCTCATATTTTTGGTGCTTTTTATTTACATATGATATGTTTTTGTCATATTTTCTCACTTTCTGTAACTGTTATGATGGTTGTACTATAATATGAGTAAGATATATTCCAGCAATGTTTAAAAGACAATGAAAATGATGAAAAAAAAAGAACATGGAACTCTTTTGGAACTGAACGCTTCATATTGTCTTTGGTGTTCAACCATTTGGTGGAATCTTGTGTTGTTCCACCAAGAACTGTTTACTTGAAATAAATTCCTATGGTACCCCATCGAAAACACATGTTGCCCTTATTTTTAATAATGTAAAATATGCTTCATATTGGTCATATAATGCGTCTTGCAGGGTGGCATGGACGGGGGTGGCAGTGGTTTCCGGAGACTCTTGTATGTGGGAGGGATAGAAAAAGCTTCAGGAAGCCCTGACAGGCATCTGGCACATCATTAAGACACATAGAAAAAGAGTTTGACTTATACAAGTTGAGATTGAATTACCCTCCCTCAGCATTTCCCCCGAGGACTGAAAATGTGTTCAAGATTGGACAGCGTTATTAAAGTTCAATTTTAATATAATTTAAATCGCGACGGTGTCTATCAGTAAAAAAAAACAGTAACATTTCAAGAATTCCCAGTATATTATTCCAACAGCTTAAATTTTGCAGTCATTTTATGTTAATAATTCCTCACTGACAGATGCCAAACAGTCCGGTTTGTGGCAAGCAATTGAACGATAATGTCAATAAAAGCCTACTAAGAAAAATAAAGCAACTGTCGACATGTCCAAACAGAGAGGCGTGCTAAATCGTCCACTCGACGAGATATCAAAGAGCATTTGTCACATCTGAATCCACTTTGCCTGTACAGTATGGCTGCCATCTGCCAACAATATCAGCACGAGATTCGAATGGCTCACGGTACTCTGCCCACTTCTTCTTGTTTGATCTCCTAATGAGCCCCGAGAAGCCCACACAGATGGCAATGATGTGCTGCAGAGAGGAGAGGTTAGAAGCCATCCACCTTGCAAGAACCTGGGTTTACCGTGCACTATTCAAAGCGGTATGTCACCAAACACTCAAGCGCTGACGATGTGATGAGCCGAAAGTAACCAAAGCTTTATCTTCTGATGGTGTGAGACCCTCGAGATCGTAACATGCATGACAGGATAATCCAGCACGGGGTTCAAAAGAAGCAGAGGGTATGCGCCATCCAGATTCATGCAGCACTGGGATTATGTCACACGCTTCGTGAACATTTTTCTCCATCTCTGCAACCTTTCGACGCTTGAGAGGAAAACTACAGCCACTTAAATCCATGGATTAGGGCCCCATTACACAGCGGTGCAGTTGTGGAGACACTTAATTATGGCTTTACATGGGGAGCCATTGATGGTGCGTGCGGAGGCTTCCAATTTGAACTTTCCATCCTTGGCAAGCTTCAGAAGAACATGCATGCACGAGGTCGATGGTGGTGATTTGTGCGCAGAATTCAAAGTCTCTGTTCATCGGGGAAATCTTCACAACATTCCAACCCACAGGTTTAAACTGAGACTATAATTGCCATTTTGTCGTTGACTGGATGCTGACATCATCCCCTTCAAGGCTCAAGAGTTGCCCGAAGCACAAGAACCGAGCCAAAAGTGCAAATTGGACTATAGTCACAAATGTGAAGAACATGAAAAGGTTCTTGGATGTGCTCTGTGGAAAACGGAGGGGGGGTTGGACTGTGGTGGTGGGGAGAATTGGTGGCCAGCTACAAAGACAATTTCCTCTTAGCTCTCATTGGCATGACTGTCTGCCGCCTTAGCCTTCATGGAGGTCCCTAATTGAGATCACTTGCACATAAAAATGGGACCCGAAAAGGAACTTTTGAGGCTTGTGAAGGGGAAGAGGGGAATTAAACGTGGGTAATATGTGACAGAGACACCCGTTAAAATGTACTCAATAAAAATATACTCAATTCCATGGAACAGAGGGATGTTGTCATGGAAACAGAACAGCGGTTTGTAGTCCTTTATGAGTTATGCAGCTAGCTGTATACGTCTTATAGCTGAGCTTTTTCCTGCAGAGTGTTCCACTTTGATGAAACTCCTTCTACTTACATCACTTCCTGATGTAACAGAAAAGATATTTTGAATCCTGTTGTTCTTAGATAGAACAGGAAGTTACATCACAAACAGGAAGTTACATGCTCTTTAAATGAAGTTGAAGACAGACTTTTGGTCTCTTCTGCTGATCCTGGGAGAGACGTACAGCAGACCCCCCCCCAACCCCTCAATCCCCAAAGGCAAAAAATGGAAGAGCTGGCTAAGCTTATCACAGATACAAGACCAATGTAATAGAAGTAAAACAGTGAGAATATAGTTCACTAGAGAGGACAAGTAATGCAGTCTATGAACCCAAAGCATGGTGGTGCGAATATTGCTCTTTTAGGGTTTGTTCCTGTGGCTCAGTCAAGTGCTAGCATCGCAAAGATAATGGCTTCGAACCTCATGGAAAGCAAGAAGTTTCCTCTAAAATTCCTTGTTTAATATTTCGGTCCCTTTGGATAAAAGCACTGCGATGGACTGGCGACCTGTCCAGGGTGTTGCCCCGCCGGCAGACCTCCATGACCCCAAAAGAGAATAAGCGGGTTGGAAAATGAATGAATGAATTCACCAAGTGCAGAAATGTACAATGAAAGGGACACTGAAAACGACTCTGTACTTTTTCCCCCGATGGTATAAAAGACACTCTGTCATAGATGGGTGTTTAAGCATGACAATGGCCCAAAACACACACTTAAGGAGTGGTTCTGGAAAAGAGTGGCCAAGTCAGGAGCTAGAACTTAATATAACAGAAAATCTGTGGAGGGAGCTGAAGGTTTGTGCTGCAACACTCGCTTTGAGGACAAACAAACTTTTGCAGGAGTTTATATCTCGTCTCAGATGCACATTTATGGACTGAAATACACATTTTCCTTGCTGCGTTCTACTTTTTGACCTCCTGAGCTTTAATTTTTGCAACATCTCCATAATCACACTTAAAGTTGGCAGTGCAACCATCCTACACAGTTAAATGTGTAGAAAAAAACTCATTTCCCTTAACAAGCATAGGATCGGGTGTATTTTCAGCCGATTTGTGTGGTGTAATTGAGCAAGAGTGGATTAGTGATTTATTCAGCTGAGTGAGAGGAATAATCACAGGATCAGCCTGAAGCCGGCCCTCACACCGGGCTCTCCTGAACCAGGCTTGAGTATCACAGCTCTGCAACGGCATGCTTATTTTGGACAGGAATAACCTCCAGAATTCCACCTCACACTTTTCCCTTCCGCTTCGGATTGCCCAGCTCCACTTCCTCTCCAAACGGCCTGGTTATTTGAAAAATATTTATGGTTATTACGTTGTTCTCATGTATCCATAGCCAGTTAGTTCTTATTCGATGTGCAAGGTAAAACTACTAGCAGATTTATATGGGGGGATTTCACCTCTTCCTGCAGCAGATTGAGGATAATTTATTTGCTTTATTATATGAGGTACTGATGGATTGAGTAACTTGGAGGACAAACTAAACAGGCGGGTGTCCAGAAAGGAACTCCTGAGGGAGCCATCAGCGATCCGCTTGACTGTTTGGATGCGAGAGCGGCTCATGCTCAGGTGTTTAAAAAGAAAAGTCTGGATGAAGGGAAAAAAGGGAAAGTTTTAGTTTGACGGCAGCTGCAAAGGGTTTGAAGGTGCACCTAAGGAAAGAGGTAAATATAAACGGTCCATATGTGCACAGCAGTGGAGTAAATGAATTATTCCAACATGTCAAAATCGGTGGGACTTGGTGATTTTGCTTGGCTTCTACTCTGATATTTTGTTCTGCATAAAAATAAGAGTGCCATTGTCTGCTTGAAACTGAATCATTCTCGTGGGAAGCAAATCTGTCCAGCTCTCTATTCTTTCAAGATATTTCTACCAGAGTTGGTTGTTCCTGGTGCTTAAGCGAAGAAAATGGTAACACAATCCAAAAAATGAAGAAAAATAGTTTAGTCTTCTCAGTCTGCGACTCTGAATGTGATAGCATGGAGGTAATTGAGAGAAAATGCTACTGCAAGTAATGATACAGCCACAATGACTTTAGGGTTTGGGAATATTTTCATTTTGGAATCGACTCCAGCCTGGAGAGAATATATTCAACCTCTCTGAACCCTCTCACCCTGTTCCAGCTTCGGGAGAAAGTCGAAGTACACATCGTGCAGATGTTATATTCGCAGCATGATTTGAAACATGACATCTCTGAGCTGGGTCCAATAGATTGAATCGATTAATAGCTTTTGCAGCTCTTTTCACGCAGCGAACCTGAAACCTGAAAAGGTTGAAGCATTTTTCTGGCAGCCAAAATCTGTCACATTTTGAAATCTAAATGATATCTAATTAAAGCTTTTGAATCAATGTAAGAAGAGCTTATTTTGAGAAGGAACATTTGACTTCCTGAATCCCATTGGGGGATGTTATATAACCGATAAATGCAGCACTAAGATTCACATGCCTGGGGTTTACCTGCAGCATACCAACGGAATCTAGAGTTTTCCACAATTGAGCCAAATTATTCTCGGAACGTTCAATGGTGGGCATCTGAGAAGTCTCATATTAAACAAAAAGGTCAGACATTTAAAAATCTTACTTGTAGCGTAGACAAAGGTACCGATGGATGGACATAGATTAGTTTCCTGATTTGCAGTAGGACAGAATCACGTTTTGTTAGGAGTGAAGTGCAAGAAGATCTTTGCCATCTTCTTTTGTAGTGTAAAACCCTAAAGAACAGTAATATTTCTAACACTAAAGCAGCAACTTAATCCCAAACACCTAACCAGTCGACACCTAAACAAACAACCCAATCCTAACCTCAACCATCCCAAACAACCAGCCATAACCATACCAATCCTAACCAACCAACCAATGGACAACCAACCAACCATAACCATCCTAATCCTAACCAACCAACCCAACCGATTAACCAACAAGCCAAACCAATCATCCCAATCCCAACCAACCATGACAATTCTAATTTCAACCATCCCAATCCTATACAACTGACCGACTGCCCAACCCTAACTAATCTTAGCTAACCAGCCAACCCAAACAATCCTAACCAACCATCCAAATCCCAACCATACCAATCCAACCCAAGCAACCGACCAACACCAACAATCCCAATCCTAACCAAGCAACCAACCAACCATCCATATCCCCAATACTAATCCTACCCAACCATCCAAGCAACCGATCATACAAATCCAAACGATCCTAATCCTACCCAACCTTTGTAACAAACTGCTTGATGTTTACTCCCAATGTAAGTCGCTTGTAATATAAACCAACCGACCATACCAATCCCGACCATCCTAACCCTATCCAACCAACCATCCATATCCCAAAAATACCAATCCTACCCAACCAACCGAGCGACCGACCATACCAATCCCAACCATCCTATTCCTCCCCTACCAACTGACTACCAATCATATCAATCCCAACCATCCTAATCCTATCCAATCAACTGACCAAACAATCATACCAATCCCAACCATCCTAATCCTATCCAACCAACCATCCATGTACCAACCATACCAATCCTACCCAACTGACCGACCAACCATACCACTCCCAACAATTCTAATCCTAACCAACAAACCAACCAACCAACCAACTAAATCACGACAATCCAATGAATTAATAAATAAAAATTTATCAGGGAACAAAACAAATAGTTTTATAACCACTCCATCAATAAGATTAACCAATTACTAACCAATTAAAGTATTGATGTTTAGATGTTTGAATAAAATAGGGATAATTCTAAAGGATAACTGTTTTATAAAAAAAAAAACATACTTTTCTAACAAAAAGAACCCATTTGAATAACATCAGCAATAGTTCAGCAGTTAACATGCAGCAAACAAGAACTGGGACAAAGAGAGAACGTGAGAAAATAGCCTTTAAATTACAATATGTTTTAAATCCTCTGGGAAGTTTCTCATAAAATCAGCGTTTTGCTGTTTTCTCTCCCAAAGAGAACAAACATGTCTACATTCACATGAAAAACAACACAGAGACATGCGAGCCATCAACAAATCAACTAATGTGCTGTAATTATATCCTGCCACTTTGAAGAATCTACTCGTGCAAATTTACTGGCGCTTTTCAAAGCACATTAAAGAACATCCAAAGCTAAACTAACTCAAGAGTAAAAGAGCGACAGAGACAAACGCTTCTCATGTGGCACTTGAAAGAGACAAATGAAACATCTATGCCTTTCTTTCATCAAGCACAAAAGAAGATGTTTGTATTATATTATGGTAACATTCTATACGTTTAAAGCAAGATTATTTGCAGCACACTTTATGTTGGAGTCAGTCACGTTTATTAAAAGCTGGAACTTGCTTTTGAACTACCACTTAAACATAACCATATCACACCCGTTCTTTACTCTCTCCTCTAGCTTTCAACATCGATTTTGCTTTTCTGGAGCACTTCAGGGGTTTTAGATATTTTACTATAAAAGTCAAAATAACTTGCCGGTAGAACATTGGCACTGAGTAAAACAGAAACTTAGATCCAAGTTCAATGGTTCCTCTTCCATGGATTTCCCAGCATCCCTCCCTGTTTCAAAGTCACTTCAAAGACAACATCTGAATGCGCTGCCAAGGTGTGCTGGCTTTGTGCCGTGTGCAGATTTTTCTTCACTCTTTGTGAACATGTGTGGGCTGCTCTGAGAGGCAACGCCTCGCACAAAGCTTTGTGTCCCTGCACAGGTGGCATTTCAGTGATTCAAGGGTATTTTCAGGGGGCTTTGTGCTGAGTGCTATGGAGCTATCACGTTTAAACGAGTGGGAGGAAACAAGACAAGGGTGATGAAGACAACACAAAGGTTTCTATGAAGCAGATGGGGTGTATGTGTGAGATCTGGCCGTTTATCTCTCATGACACACGGCTGGGGCAGCTGAGAGGTGGAAGGTGATCCTTGGATAGTTTACGTCTTCCTGTTCATGTCGGTGCTCTGGTCGGATTACAGTTTGAGGCTTTTGTAGATGTCAGTGTGCCAACAAATAGCTCTTTTGGTGTCCAACTGATGCATTTAACACCTCTTCCCTATGGGCTCAAGCAAATTACGAGGCTACCTGTTGCATTAGCAGATTATGTTCATTTCCGGTGCACGGTCTGTGCATTTAGGACAAAGGGGATCAGTTTCAGGCTCTTCAGTTGTATGACTAAGAGCATGAATCAGATTACCTCTTCCTTTTCTCACTAGTCAGTTCCGACCAGCTCTATTGGTAAGATCAAAGCCTGGTGTCCGACACTTTAATGCATTCATCCAAGTGTAGAGTAACCATTTAATAAAGTATTAACCATCTTATTTTTATATTATTTAGACATGTAATGTATTATTCATATACCTATTTTCCCCTTAAAACGGGTGAGAGTCAAGAAATTGAGATTAATTAGAATTTAGACTAATATTTGTTGTGTTTGAGGAAGCTATTTATTTCACTTGATAGCTATTCTTTCTGCTGAGGAGCACAAAATGAAATCAATAAAGACTGCAAACTTTAATTCCCCATTTCATTACAAACACTGAAGTTAAAACACTGAACTGAAAATAAATATGGTACTGAATTTCCTTATAATAAACAGTGTTGATTTAAAGTGAATTTCACCACAGAATACAGTTTGAAACACAACGAACTCAAAATCATAAACAGCGTTGAAACCTATTAAACTGCTGCTGCAGTAACCAGCACTGAATCACATAGAATTTCATCATGGCAAACAGAGTTTCGGATAGAATTCACCATGGAAAACAGAGTTGAATCAAATGGAATTCATCATGGAAAACAGCTTTGAATCAGATGGAATTCACCATAGAAAACAGATTTGAATTAGATAGAATTTCACCATGGAAAACAGAGTTGAATCAGATAGAATTCACCATGGAAAACAGAGTTGAATCAGATAGAATTCACCATGGAAAAACAGAGTTGAATCAGATAGAATTCACCATGGAAAACAGAGTTGAATCAGATAGAATTCATCATGGAAAACAGCTTTGAATCAGATAGAATTCACCATGGAAAACAGAGTTGAATCAGATAGAATTCACCATGACAAACAGAGTTGAATCGGATAGAATTCAACATGGAAAACAGCTTTGAATCAGATAGAATTCACCATGGAAAACAGAGTTGAATCAGATAGAATTCAACATGGAAAACAGCTTTGAATCAGATAGAATTCACCATGGAAAACAGAGTTGAATCAGATAGAATTCACCATGGAAAACAGCTTTGAATCAGATAGAATTCACAATGGAAAACAGAGTTGAATCAGATAGAATTCACCATGGAAAACAGAGTTGAATCAGATAGAATTCACCATGGCAAACAGAGTTGAATCAGATAGAATTCAACATGGAAAACAGCTTTGAATCAGATAGAATTCACCATGGAAAACAGAGTTGAATCAGATAGAATTCACCATGGAAAAGAGCTTTGAATCAGATAGAATTCACAATGGAAAACAGAGTTGAATCAGATAGAATTCACCATGGAAAACAGAGTTGAATCAGATAGAATTCACCATGGAAAAGAGCTTTGAATCAGATAGAATTCACCATGGAAAAGAGCTTTGAATCAGATAGAATTCACAATGGAAAACAGAGTTGAATCAGATAGAATTCACAATGGAAAACAGAGTTGAATCAGATAGAATTCACCATGGAAAACAGAGTTGAATCAGATAGACTTTTATCCATTAGCTATTGTTAAATCAACTAGAATGTCACAATTGTAATCACTGTTGAATTACATAGAATTCACTATAAAAAGGGTTGAATTAAAAAATTTACCTATTCAAATCAGCATTGAATCAAATAGATTTTAGCAATTGTAATCACCGTTGAATCAAATAGAATTTCAATATAGTAAACAGTCCTGAATCAGATAGAAATCACTATAGAAATAGCATTGAACCAACTGACAAATATGTGTTCATTCAATTGTAAGTCACTTTGGATAAAAGCGTCTGCTAAATGCATAAATATAAATGAACAGATAGAATTTCACTGTAGTAAGTATTTCCACTAGAGTTAACCGCATTTCAGCATAGTAAATAGAGTTGAAGCCTAGTAAATTTCACTATAACAAAACTGTGTTGAATCAGACAAAACGTCACCATTGTTTTAAGGATAATTCGGTTTATTTGAGTTAAATAACTAGGAAACAACACAGACAATAGCACCGATATCAAACCACAGAAGATATCGCAGAACCCCTACAATTCTAGCACCCCCCACCCCCCAATAGAATAATTATGACGGCAACGACAGCCTCAAAGTTTCTTCACAAAAGACGCAGTGTGTGTAACTTACACTAGCTAAACAAATCGGGCCGTTTACTGTCTAATTGCAGTTGAAATGACATGTTTGCTCGCCAGCTACAATTAACCAGTACTACATCAACAAGCCTTTGATGATATTTTAGGATTCGGCTCATGGTCAGTCGTTTTCCCCCTCATTTCAATGATCTATTGATGAGAGGGCTTCCCCGTTCTGGAAAAACCAAGCCTGCTTCACTTTTAAGATGCCCGAGCAGTAAATCTGAGCAGAGGTAACAGAAACACCTCTCATGAAGCGCTTCGATTACAAAGATCCCAGGATTCCCCGGAATGCTCCTGAACTGTCGACTTGTCTCATCAATCTTTGTTTCTAAATATCTCTCCCATGATAATTGCTACCATGGGATGATTGACAATAGCTGGGTTTTGATCACGAGGTACAAAATATGGCCTGGAGAAATCAAGCGAGTCTGTCTCGTGCCACACATGCAGACGATTACTCTACACCCATCTGCCATTAGGCTGTTTTCCACTTAATTAAACCCAAAGTTCTCAACAGCGGAGCCGGAATGAAATATAACGTGTCGGCTTTTGGAGTCTCCCTGCCTCTGAGTCTTTGTTCCTCATTTATAGTCACACTGATCAGATACGTTAACTAACGCCTTTATAACCTCACCGAGACCTCAGCAGTATTGATATATTCTAACATTGAACACATTTGAAAGAGCCGTGTTTTAAAAATCCTAAATATGGAATAAATACACTTTCATTTAAAGGGGTTGGGCATTAAAACTGAAACACTTTGTATTGTGTATTTCCTCCTAGAGCCTGTTTAAGCTACAGCGACCAAACTTTGCACAGACATCTAAACTGGTGTTACTTAAGTTGCTATGTCTTTTGAGACTGGTAACTTCAAAGGAATGCTGGGAAATTTTCCATTGACTTTGCATGGAGTCCAACTTTGCAAAACTGTAACACAAACTGTGAAACAACTAGCAAAAATATTTGAACCCTTGGCTCCAGAAGAGCTCAAAGGTTGACGTATAATGGCCATTGAGACCGAATTAGAAAGGGCACTGAAAATATCTTCAGGAGAAAACAACTTGACATCATAGACCACTACCTAGCAACCAAACTGTTTACCCTGGCAACCAAATTCTTAAAATCAATCTCACCATTGGAAAATAGCTGAGACATGGTGGTTGGTTTATATGACATAGAGTAAAAAAGGAAACACGTTATGTCACTGACACACACATAGCAACCAGAGTGTTTACCATAGCAACACATATAGTCTATTTCTATCTCAGCTTAGGAAAATCACAGAGAGCTGAGGGTTGGTTTATTTTAATCAAATATACTTAGGGAAATTATATTATGTCACAGTCCCCTCCATAGCAACCAGATGGTTTAGCATAGCAACCAATTTTGCCTATCTCTGTCTCAGCTTAGGAAAATCGTAGAGACATGGGCTTTGGTTTATTTTATTCATATTGACATGGGGAACATGATTTTATGTCAATGAATGCTCCATAGCAACCAAGCCGTTTAGCATAGCAACCAATTTGGGCTATCTCTATCTCAGCTTAGGCAAATCATAGAGACATGGGGGTTGGTTTATGTTACTCATATTTGGAAAATGCAAACTTGTAAACCTAAGCAATATAGTTATTATTAGAATTTGCTTTTATGGTGATTATTTGTCAATTCCTGCAACAATATTCAAAGCTGCAGTACCCACACAATGGAATATGCTCAACACCTTCAGCTACATCCAACCACTCATTATAATTAGTTTGACACCTGTCGTGTAGGTTCTGTCTGTGCAGTTGTGTTATTGCTCTGATAACTGAGTAACACTATACAGGCTAGCGTTTCAGTTAGTCTGTCCAAAGAACAAAAGCAAGTGATGAGAACTCAGTGAAGAGTCAAGAAAACCAGTACTTCTGATACTGAACTGAATCAAAAAAACATATTTATAAAATGAACATTTACCACATCCAACCACTTAATCAGAGACGACAGCGAGTCTCAGGTGGCCTTTTACCGTGCATCTGTATGTCTACACTAACCGCAGGAAGCCACGCTCCCTTACAGCTTCACCAGTCCAGTCTGACCCCCGAGAGCGTGCAGGGGGTCAGAGGTCAAGATGCTAATGGAGAAGCTCTGATTGCTGCTGCGAGAGGCTGTGCATTCTCTGGGCTGCTGCAGCTGTGTTTGGAGAAGCACAGAACACCTTTACAACATTTCTCTTGGAGGAATCGGCAAAAGCCATATACATGAGCATGAATGGCCTCTCTCACTGTTTCTCTGGAAGTCTTATTTTTATGCATAATATGGATTTGTGCTTGGCTGTTAGTTCTGGGCATTTAATACTGTTTTTAGATTTTATGCTACTTCAGATTTTTTTTCTTTTCAATGTTTCTGCTCGGCATCGGGTTTCATGAAATATCATAAATCCTGCACAGAAGTAAGAAAAACACATTAGGGTTACTAACTACTTGAATTGATTAATAATACAAACATTTAAAAGTCAGACGTGGTTAAAGGGATGCATTTAATTCATAAAAATAGTTTCGGATATAATAAAAACATTAAATTGTTTTATTGTTAATTCTTAAATCCTGATGAATTCAACGCATTTTCCATAGAAAAGACATTTAACAATAACGTAATCAAAGAATAAAAGAAGTGTAGAAATACACATTTAAATGGTTTTGAATAACGTGGAATAATTCGAATACAGATTCACTATTTTAGCACAAAAAATTCTTAATAACAATGAAAACATACATCTCATTAATACAAAAACTGCCTTTTGTTTCATTTCCTTTTGAAATAACCGTGACAGAAACAAATTCCAATAGACGCCAATACAAACCAAATGAACCAATATACCTTTTGTAACGTATATATATTTTAATGTGTACAATAGGTACTTAAGACCTGAATATGCTAAAATAACACATTTTTATAAGTAAAAATTGCATTCAATGATCATGTGGAGATTAAATGTGTACTAAAATCAAGAAAATCCTTTAAGAATTGTTATTTTTAGAGGGGAAAACAAACTCAATCAATCAATCAATCAATCAATCGGATATTGGAAGTAGTCTGACGTTTAAATAGTATGATCATGTAACGTTTTAATGAACGAGTAAAGATCATGAATTACAAACACAATATTGTGGTTGCACACTGACACCATGCACTCAAACGCTTCAAAAGTAGTTTTGACTCTGTCTCTTTCATTTACTGCTCAGAGAAATGAAAAGTAAACAGAACACAAGGAATAGAGATCACACAGACTTTATCATGATTTAAAATCAAAACATGTTTCTTTTATTAACCGTCCTTGGATTGAAAGAAAAGTGGAGTTCAATTAAATTCAACAATAAATTAATGCATTCAAAAAATGTTTTATTTGATTTCTGCAAGTGCAGAAAAGCACTTGATTTGAATCTCATACTGCGACAGGATGATGACGCGTAAAGGAATCTGAAGCAGGGCTTCTGACTGCAAAAGAAAAGCATTCTCTGGATCTGAATCCTATTGAGCTGTGGTGGGGACAGTTTGAAAACAGGGTACGCAGGAAAACGAATGATCTTGTGAGACATGCTCCTGGAAAATGAGGAAATAAATAGCAGGAATCCCTATTATCTTGCAGAACTTCTTTAAGCGAACCATGTGTGTGTGCCAATCACAGATGACACCTATTGTTTCATTTAGATTTCAAATACAATGTGTAGGTTTCTATAAGAGTCGTAGAGTTTTAAAAGAAAATTACAGGAGTTAAGACATCTTATTTGCAAGGAAATTCAAATTAAATGTGAGAAAATATGCGATATGTATTTTACAGACACTAAATAGGTGGCATCAGTGCCATCTAGTGGCGACAAGAAGGAAGAACGATTGGAAGTACAAGACCTGTGAGATGGCATGTGATTTTAAAATTTCTGGTACAAAAATATTTTTTTCGCATACAAATTTCACATTGTTTTGACATTGTCTTTGCTTTTTGGGGGAATTTTACATTTTTTACTTTGTCCCGACACTTGATTTTTGTAAGAAAAAAAACAAAACAAAACATAAAAACAAAGTAAAAAAAAAAAAGACAATTTAATACTCGAAATTGTATGTTTTGTACAATTTCATGTATGTTGTGAAATTATTGTGTATTGTTATAAAAAAATTAATTCTGAGCATTACCACAAAAAAGGTTTAAAGTTAATTTATTATAGCAAATTGTAAAGTGGCTCAAAAAGGCTCCGGACTTCAAAGGGTTAACAAAACGAATCGAGTAAAATTTAAGAGCCATTTTCATCTCGACTCCCAAAGAATTTCTTAAACAAAAGTTTACTCACAATTTTACTCTCCCTCAAGTGGTTCCGAACCTTTAAGAGAGTGTTTTTTCTTCTGAAAACAAAAGAAGATATTTTGAAGAATGTTAGACGGTTGTAGCGTTCACATCCATGGAAGGAACAGAACATCTACGGAAGTGAAAATTTTTCAGAATATCTCCGTTTGAGTTCAACAGGATAAAAAAAACCCTCTATAAATATTTGGAATCACCAGAGGATGCACAAACTGCCATTTGAGGTAAAGCACTACCCCAAGAGTTAACGCCAAGCTTGCATTTACTGTGAAGTTCCACCATTTGCTTTATTTTCTGCTCCACAAGCCATGCTTTCATTTAAAGAGCTACTTTGTGCAAATGTACCGGTAATTTCCAATATTTAAGCATTAATACTTGATTATTGATTAATATTCTATCACAGATCAGTAGCTAAAATTATTGGGTGACTAAAAAACGTGCAAATAAAAACCCTGGTTTTCATAGAGCTGGTTAAAATCTTTTAAACCTTTCACTTTTTTGTGCAGAATCTTTGCAAAAACATAATCCATTAGCCTCAGATTTCAAGATACAAGCAAGAGCAATTAAATCACACTATGTTATTATATCATTATATAATATATATACACTATATCCAAGATTATATCCCTAAATTAGCAATATTTAAAACAGTTTGACAGCATTATAGATTAAGGATTTGGACTAATTATAGTCTGTGCTATTTAAATAAGCATGTTTAGAAAGACAATTTGATTTTTTTTGCCATAAAATCTAAAGATTTGACATACTCTGCACCAAACACCTCAATAATTTACGGCAATTTAAGTATATTTCATGTTCCAATAAATGATGCTACGCAGAGCATAAACGCACCACTTTATGGCTATGGCCGAAACTGGGGCACTTACCCCAGAAAAAGTTCTGCTGACACTGGGTCACAGAACTAAACAGACTGTTAGATGCCATGGTCGCCAGTTTTGCTCCAAATTTCTTGCGGTTTTCAGTGATCCCCGACACCTCTTTGGCGAGGAAAGCACAGTGTGCCAGAAGAAGATGCAAAAAAGGAAAAAACATCCATAAGAAATGTGTTTTTCTATCAACTATTTTCACCACCACAAGTAATGACTAGGTCTGGTTTAGTTAAAGAGCCCAAATCCGTCGTCTTATTGGACAGGACGGATACACCAGAGGATAGTGCGGTTGACGTTGTACTTACTGGTTAGTGTGGTCCTCAAGCCTGCAGCTGACCGGCGACATTAACCATTTAGGCACTGCGTGCAAAAATCCCAGAGCCGAACTTTCCTGCGGTTCTGTGGTCGCTCAGGAGGTGAGCAGAGCCTTCACACAAACCCAAAGAGGCAGGAGGCTTTAAAAAATCCCTTTACTTTGCTTCAGAGTACTGTCACTGGAGAAGTTGGGTCACATGGTCCTGACATCAGCAGAGTGGTGAGGGCCAGCTTCTCCCCGCTGTTTTCTTTCTTCTGAAGGCGCGTGGTTCGCCGGCTCGTCCCGGGCTGAGTGGGTGTGATGCTGTGACTCATGAGGCTCATGAGGGGGGTGTGGAAGAGTGTGCCAGCTCTTCTTTCCCTGCTGCTCGCTCTTCTCTCCATCCGTCCCAGAGGTGATGTGAGGAGAGCTTTGAACAAACGCTTCTGAGTACGAGACATACATCAGCGATACTGTGATGTCATTCCAGGACAGTATGATTGGGTCAAGAGCTTCAAGGTTTTTGTGCTGGAAAACATGCGTTTGGGAGTCATGTTTGTGACAGAACCCTTTAAACGTCTTGTTTATAGCATTATTTATTTAAATGAAGCTAACTTTCAACACCATTACTTCATTCTTTAGAGCCAAGTCACGTGACATGAAAGGTTTCTTACTGTTTAAGAGCCCTGTGCAATGAGAGAATCAAAGTCCGGAACACTTTATCTCCAACTGTAATTAAAAACATGTGATTTTTAATCATTTTTCAGCTCATTCAAGTATCTTTAGAAAAAATCTGTGCAATTTTGAAATCCAATAAAAAAAAACACGTATTGTATTAACCCTTAGAAGTCTTTGCATGCTCCGGTGCGTGTGCCAATCACAACGGCTGTTTAAATTAAGAAGGAATGGCGCAAATAATTTATTTTTGCTTTCAAATGTAATGTTTTGGTTCTTTAGTTGTATATTTTTGGTTTTAAACTAAAACATTTATGCTACATAACTTGCAAGGTAATTCAAATGAATTGTGCGATTGACTTTCAGTTGCATTTTACAGACATGAATTCAGTGGCATCTAGTGGTGACAAAAGGGATAACCCTTGGAAGTACAAGACCTGTGATATGGCTTGTGTTTTTCAAAGTGCTTGGAAAAGTGTATAAGGTTTAGAAGAGGTTTACATGTTTTTTAATAAAATGTTTGAATTGTTTTGACCTTGTCTTTGCCTTTTGGGGGGATTTATTAAGTTTTATTTTGTCAATACACTTTTGATTTTGGTTATAAAACACAAAAACTGTTCGCAGTGAATATGACAATTTCATACTCTGGATTTTATAAATTTTTTTGCGTACAATTTCAGGATTGTTGTGGACATACGAAAACATATTTGTACAAAAAGAAGCTGGGATTATTCTAAATAGGGATATATAGTATTTCCACAAAAAAAACTTTTTTAAAGATAAATTATTAGAGCTAATTGAAATGTGGTAAAAAAATGGGATCGCAAACATGCATTAAAGATTCTGAATAAAGCTTAAGGCATGTTTATGAGGAGGGAAAAGCACTAACGGATGCCAAGAACGTCAGAAAAGTCAAGTTTACACAATATGTCACCTTTAAAGGACAATAAATGTGTTTTTCTCATATCGAGGAAATATTTCACGCATGTATAGTTATTTAACATCTACATTTCAAGTTGTGTCTCAGTGTTTGATGATTAAATAAAAAATGTAATTATGAACTATGAACATTGCCTTTGGAAAGAAACAAAGGCTAAGACTTTCTTTTAGTATAGTTTTATTGAATTCACAATGCAAACCGGTCAATGTGTCATAAAAATCATAATGAGTCAATAATTGAAAGAAGAAACATGTTTAACTATCTGTTCCTGAGAATATTGGGTAGAATCTGCCTGTACCTGACACCTGAGTCTGCGTGGAATCCCTGCAAAGCATCCTCTGAGCAGCTGACTCACATGCCACACAGACGGCAACAAAGCTCATCCTGCCTGAAACTTTTGTTTGAACAGATAAAGAATGCTGCTTAAAGAGATTTGAGCATTAGTTTGTGTGGAATGTGATGAATGTTTACTTTTGATGCCTGCAGGAACAATTTGAAAGTGTAATTTCATGCCAAAAAATTTTAATTTTCACAAGTTACTCTCAATCCATTGTTCTTTTTCTTGCACAGTATTTTGAAATAATTCTAAAATTAAATGCATCATGAACCAGAAAAAAACAACCTAAAGTACTAATAAAAGTTAAGTTTCAGAAATGGTTTTGTTGCATAGCAAAACACCAGTGTAAAGAGTTACACACCAGATGACATCACGTAACACCGAATTCTCCAGCGTCCACCTGCCTTATTAGTTTAGTTGAGTTTTCACCTGTTAAAATGTCCAGTTAATTAAATTACAGTCTTGTGTATTCATGCTCCCTAACCTCTTTCTCTGCCAATGTTTGTCAGCTGCAAAGCTATTATAGTTAACAAAAATAATGAAAACTTCATTGTCTGAGAAAAACAAAAATAATCATTTAACTACAGTTTTTTTTTAAACGCACTTTATAAAACGAACTGAAATTGTAGTTAAATTTGTTGTCATTTTCATCTTTTGAACTGATTTAAAATAAATTAATCCATAGTTCTAGGAGTGATGGCACCTTAAGGCACTTCCTTTGCCATTTCTGGTCGTTTACATTCCGCTTGTGTTCACATCACAAAAAGCTAAAGATGGAAGAAAGCAGTATAGCCATATATGGGACTTCTCTGAATATAACTAGGAGACATGACACATGAGCAGTTGTATTGTGCAGAAGAGTATATAAGGAGCAATCTCACAAAGTTCAGCTCTCTTATAGGGATGCTAATATTGAGTGTCTTGCTACTTTACTTATTTTAAAACCGCCTTTGGCAAGCCGTTTTAACATTTAATATTATTTCCACAGTATTTTGACTAGTCGTAATCTCAACTCTATTATGACTCATCAAGATATTTGCAATGTACAAAAGTTATCAAAAATTTGCTGTATTTTGTCCAACTACACGGAAGTCTAACTAGAGGTTTCTCCGACTGCAAATTGACTTGTGAAAAATCTGACAGAGACATTTATGTTGTGTTCTTTATGTTGTGCCTTGCCAGAGTTCTAAAGAAAGAGTTATTTTACTAGTAATACATAACTAAGATATAATCTGTGCTAGTCACAGGAAGCTCAGCCTTTATGTAGACGGTTGGAGCAAGACATTAGCTAAAACTAACTGAATTGAAAAAAAACCTACCTATATGATAAATCTGATGACCTTGGTCGGTTGGTTTTATTGTGTCTCTCTTTCTCTCCCTGTAGATTATAACTTCTTTATGTTTGTTTTGTTTGTCCAGAATTACTTTCTCGAGCATTGTTTAATAGACGCCATGTTGTGCTACTGCAAACAGGTCCTTTGCCCACTGCCCCGTCCCCCAGACAATCAGACGCTGACAATGGAGGTGATAATAGGTGATCGGTAAATAAACACAAGTTGTATTTATGACCAATACATTGTTACATTTTAACTTACAAACACATCGTTGCATTTCCTACTTATGGAATGATTACGCTTGAGTTTTTTTAGATATGTTTCTCCAAAGAAATCATTGGATACCGAAAACCCTCAAAGATTTCATGTGATGTTCATTTCCAAAGAAATAAAGAGCACAGTTTTGAACGAGCTCTAAAATCAGTCGAATATGGATAGGTTCTAGTAAAGGGGTCATAGACGTAGCAGTGCTACATGAAACATAGAGTTAGCAAAGGGAAACTTCCGGTATTTACATTTTGCCTTATTTTAAGCAGCATATTCATTAATTAAATTACAATCTATTACTACCCCAAAACCATTATTCTTGCCCCAACTCTGTCAGTTATTTTAAGAAGCAATATTTAAAATCTGCGAATGCTCATCACATAGAGTATAGCGCCAATTTGGCAGGAAGAATGTTTTCCAAATGTTAAAAATAAATGTGCAATAACAGAGATCACATATAGACACACATGTCAGGACTTGGCTGGATCTCCTTCCCGCGGCCGTGAGCAGGGAACAGGCAGGTACAGTGATTTAGTGTAACAGAGTACTTCTGTAAAACGCCAGACCCGTTTACACTGCGGCCGTCTCTGAATTAACATGCTTTTATAGGAAACAAACACCACTTGCAAGCAGTTCCTGTTGGCGGGAGCGACAAACACAACTGAAGCTGCGACCTGCTTTATTATGTTCTCTGATTAATTTCTAAATGTGATGTTGCGTTTCATTTCACGTGTTACATTTTACAATTTGCAGTGAGTTCATGGAAAAACTCACCGAAATGCTCGCAGTGGGTTTACTGGTTTAACTTCAATTTGGTTGAATAATGAAGATTCTTTTGTGGGTTCTTTTGGTTTTATTTTGTCATGTTTTATTTTGTTTCTGCTTGTTAGGTGTGCTTGAGTGTCCACCATAACTAAACATGAATTATTATTATCATCACTTTTTATTTTCAGGATGAATATCTGCATGAAAGTAGCATTCAACTACTGGAGTCACACTTACTAACCAACCCTCTGCTGTTTCGGGCGTTGGAAAGGCTCAGTATTCAACTGATTTCCAATTTTATGCGAAATCTGATTTTTCTTATGTTTTACCCTCATTTAAAATGTTTCTTTATCTTTAAGTTAATAAAGTAGGTTCAAAGTTTAAGAGAAACATTCCACAAATCATTGTTGGCTCAATTAATTAATATCTACATATAACAATAGTTTTATTCAGTATAAAAGTCTTCTTTTACCCATGATGGTAATATTTTTTTATATGTATTTGACAACCCCCTTGAAAAAAAAATCATATTTGTGAACTTTTAACAATTATATATATATATATATAATATTATTGTTAAAGTTAAATTTCTATTGAATGGTAAATGTAATTAACAAACGTTAATTAAATAATTTCAAGACAATTTTTGGAATAAAATTAAAAACAGACATTTAATAAGAAAAATAGCTAATTTGCATGAACTCCTCAACTAGTTATTACATTTTTTTTGTTTATAGTTTTGATTATGATGATAAAGACTGCTTAAGCAGAGACTGCTTAAAGTTACAGAGTTGTGATAAAACTCACCAAAAAGCACATTTTTAGACAAACCTTTTACAGTATCAAAAGACTACTGAAGGTTAAAGAGATCACTAGGGTAAGTTGCTTCCAGGAAGGCATTTCAGTGAGCTGGCGAATATAAAGGGAAGCAAAGAGTGCTAGGAGGCAGGCGATTGGTTGGGTTCGTGATTGAAGGAAGTGGCTTCAGGTGCCTCTTGTGATTGCAGATTGACTTTGAACTACAAATACTGAAGAACACAACTTCAAAAAAGTTTCATATCTAAAAAAAGAAGGCAAGATTCATTTGTAGTTTTTGATCTCTTAGCTGAGGCAAAACTACTACATCAGACAAAACTGACCATTTTCTGCATACATATGTGTAGTAATGTATTAAACAAATACCATGAGGTCATCAAGGCTGAAGAGGTGAGTAGCAGGTAACTATGTAGTCAACTAGCGGAGTACGAGTGGAGAAGTTGGCAAGAACTGACAATGGAGAGTCATGAGGGTGTGAATCGTAGGTCTGACAAACCTAATGGAGCTGGAATGAGCCTTTTAAATGAGGAATTGAAAGTGTGCACTGATTTGGTGGTTGGTTCATTGGAGTGATTGAGGCAGCGGCTCTGAGTTTCGTGGATGTGTCCCTTTTAAATATAATCTAAAAAAAACGACGATCGATAGAGATTTTTAGTGTTCGATCTCTTAGTCGAAGCAAAAGCTACTGCATCAGATTTATTGATTAAAAAGTTTGATTTGACAAAAACTGAACAAGTTTCAGCAAAAATCATACGTGTGTCATGAGAATATTGTGAAATTCTACGGGTGTACTATTCAGAAACGGAATACGTGAAGTAACATTTCCATACGGATGTTTATAATCGCTGTGAGGGCCTTTAAGGTATAATTTGATGAAAGTAGATATTTTCTTTGGTGTCTCCATCTTCCAGTGACCTCGGGGGCCTTTCTTGTGGTGTCTGCTTGACTGTTTTTGGAGTTCCAGCATGGAAGGAAAATATAAATTGTTCTCAGAATAGGATTTTTGTTTCATGTGTCAGGCAAATAATGTCGAAAGCTGAAATAAAATGCATTAAATTAAAAATAATAATAATGAAAAAAATGTCAAGATATGGTGCACCAGTTTTATTATGTATTTAGAACATATTTTATTTTTGTGGCTTAACCACTGCAAGCTCAGGCCGTTTCTTGCTCGCTGCCATGTTAATCAAGAACCTCATCCAGGATAAACAGGAGTCTACCTACACAGCAGTTCAAATCCTCAGAGCCTCAGGGGAACCTCAGCGATGATTTTCACCATTTCCTTCAGGAGTTTAATCACTTGATGGTCGCCATTATGTAGGTCTGAGTGTTTCTCCTTGATTTATTTCTTTTCAAATCCACTGGAGTCACTCAGGCTTTTGTCAATGTTCACTGAGACATAAATTAAATGTGAATATAGAGGTTCCAATGATGTGCAAAATTCAGACAGGAGCCTGGAAATCATCCCGGTGAGGAAAGGAGGGGAGCACGGGATTAAATGCAATGTATTTATTCTAAACAGCCATGTACTTTTAAAGGAACAACACTCTGAAGAGGTGAGTAACAGGTTACTGTGTAGGAAACAGCAGAGTTGGAGTGGAGAAGAGTACACAGGAGATCCATGTTGGCAGGAACTGACCATGGAGGGTCAGGGGGGTGTGAATCGTAGATCTGACGAACATAATGGGGCTATGATGAGCAGTAATTGGGAGTGTGCACTGATTCGGTGGCCGGCTAACTGGAGTGACTGTCTGCAGGTGAGTTCACCTGGAATTCCTTACATAAATAAAATTTCATTTGCATTTTTTTATACATTTTAAAATATACAATCAAACGAACGGATGATCCACGAATCAACATAAAACACCAAAAGTCTGTTCCAAATACGTCTGGAACATTTCAATTTTAAAAACGTAAATATTTAGAGATATTTCCTGCCAGAGCTTGTTTTTTTTTTAGAGACAAAGATTTTTTACTTTGTTAACTTTTTGGCTAAGTCACCCCGAATCTCTGCAGCTTCCTCATCCCGACTTTTCAAAAGCCCAACAAGGGCGGAGAAGTAAGAACAGAAAAATTCTTGCAAGAGTGTCAATGGTGTCATATCGGTTCAAGTATGCCACGATGTGCCTAAAGCTTCTTTTCAATGAGACATGGAGATGACACCCCCACCCCCCAAACATTCATGCATGAGACTTCAAGGTCCCCGAACTTCAAAGTAGAGTTACCTCCTTTAGTCAGAATCCCTCATGCCCGCAATTTTATTCTTGGTGTGTCCTCCAGACACGGAGATTCTGGGATGATCAGAGTCAACGTTGAATGCTCCCCATTCACTCATTTAAACCGTGGTGGTGATTTTGGCCCAAGCCCAGAGCTGTACCTTCAGTAAGTATTCCTCAAATATTTACTCTGTTGCTATATTGAGATGGAACCAGACTTAGATGATTTAATGGCTGCACCAAAGCGTCTGCCCCGGTGCCAGCAATCCTCCATTCTGGTGGTCTGTCCGATACGAACGCAGGCTTTTATCGCCCTGAAAGATCATGATTCAACAGTAACCCTGACACCCCATCGGCTGGAGTGGGATTGTGGGTATGGAAGGCTGGGAGGCCTGTGGTGTAAAGCCTGATGATTATCGCAGATGATGGGATTTGGAATTAAAATTCATTAGATCTTTAAATTAGAATCGGCTTCTTTTTCTTTGAAGAAATGATTCTTTCTAAATGTAAATATGCCGTAGACACCAATAACTCCTCAAGTGCTGATAGCGTATGCTAACGATTAATAAACATCATCGTGTTACGATAGCGATTAAAATGAATGGTTTTAAAATTATAGTGCTGTTATAAATTGGCTGTACATTTTTTTTATTATTTTGTACTTGTTTTATGTGAAATTTTCAAATTTGGTGGTAACCAGGCCCAGAAATAATTGAAGGGTAGAGATTTGGGTGGTGTTGGGGTATTTTTGCACTTGAAAAAAGTACATTTAATTTTCTTTAATCATCTTACTTTTGTTGGAGTTATCTACATGAGTAGAAGAAACGCTTACACTGTGTCAAACTACTCTGAATGTGTTCTTTTAACACTAGTGGAGATCTACAAACCTATTAATTCCATGGCAATACATTTACAGAGTTTCCATTTACATTGGGTTTTGTAAAAATAAAGATTAAAGCTACACTATGCAACAATACAAGATGGAAAACAAAAATAGTAAATATTTAAAATGCAAGAGCTTGGTTTAAAATGTAAAAAAAGACAAAAATATAATTTTTTTTTACAATAAAAACAATGGTGCACAGGGTAGCATTGTGGTCTTCCAGTTAGAAGGTTGCCGGTTCGAGGCTCGCTGGTGACCTTCCGGGAAGGAGTTTGCATGTTCTCCCCGTGCTTGGGTGGGTTTTCTCCGGGTACTCTGGTTTTCCCCACAATACCCAAAAAATGCGGTTAGGTTAATTGAATCTAAATTACCCTTAGGTGTGAAAGTGAGAGTGAGTGTTGACCTGTCCAGGGTGTACCCTCGCCTCTCGCCCAGTGTGTCACCGGCAGACCTCCGTGACCCCCAAAAGAGAATAAGGGGGTTGGAAAATGAATGAATCAATTTATTCATAAAAAAATACTATAATATAAATGTATTAAAAATGTTATTATAATATTATAAATGTTAATATATATTAAATGTATTCGTAAAATAATTCAAATGTCAACAATAATTAAAAATGTCAATTCAACATTCAATGCAAATGAACAAATAATAATGCATTTGAATAATTCCAATAAAGCCCTTTGAAGTCTTCATTAGTCCAGGAAACCCCTCCGGTTCTGTGGATCTGGAGAAAGTCCCCCACTCCCACCTGTGGAGGGTGTTCTGAAACTCTGGGGTAAAGTCTCTTGTGGTTAAAATGAAGAGAAAAACACAAACTGATGTGGAAGTAGAGGAAGCTAAAATAATGCTCATTAATTCAATCACTGACTCAATTAAAATAAAAAGCACAAATTAACAGACAAACTAACCTTCTGGAAAAGACTGGAACTAGTGGAGGTTTTTCTTCTGCTCCTCAAACATCTTTACATAGAGATGTCATTTGAAGTGTAAACAGACGAACTTTCACATCTTTACATTTAAAAAAAATAGTGTTATAATAATCCATTTTTATTTGTGCTCGATTCTGTGAATTTCTTGGTTCGGTTGAACTTCTGCCTTCACCTCGAGAGAGATGCTGAGTCCCAGCGGCTCATGTCTCACTAAATATTATAGTTCCTGTAATAAAAGCCTGCTTTTCAAGAGTTCACAGTTTCACGCATAATTTACACCTTTCTGTTGCTGTTTCTAGGCTTCACTGGTAACGGGACAATGGCTGAAAGATTTTTTCTAAATATAGAGAGCGCTGTCGTTTCTCGACAAGCACAAATGTTTTCATAGAATCACGTTTACTTTTCGATCCTGTATTTGTTTAAGAATTGATCTAAAAACCACACAATTCCACAGGAAAATGTAAAAATAACACGGTCTTATTTACTATATTCTAGTCATTTCAACAACACTGCTATTTTAACACACTAAACTTAAAGAAAATGACAGAGGGATGGATGGCCTTTGCTAATAAAATGATAGAAAGAATGAAGTACGGAATAAATGGTTGTGGTTTGGATGGGACTTAAAAACAGATCATTTCGAGTTTTTGGTCATTTTATTTAATGTTTTCTATTGATCTACAAATATTTCTCTTGTTATGTCTACCACGTTTGATGGTAATAGTATTATTTAAGCAATTAAGTATCTCACTTGGGTATACGGGTCAAAATCTGAACTATTAACACAAAAAGTTTTATTATTCTGAAATAATAGTAGGAATATAAATATTTTTGTTTTTTTATTTGTATATTCAATCTATTAAAGTACATTTTTCTAAAGTGATAAATTATATGCAAGAAAGCATAAAATATGAATAAAGTGCTAAAAATCTATACAGCTGTAGTTTGTAGTGTTTTAAGAAAAGCGAGAAAAGTGGAATAAACAACATTTTCTTACGGAATTGTTGTGCAATAAAAATGTAGACAACTTTAAATATTCTAGATGATGACATATAACGAGATCTTAGATCTGAGACATTCTTTTCTCCCCAAGAAAATTAGTTGTTTTCTCAAAATCAGTTTTGCGATTTTAGCATTAGCTTAGCATACATCATTGAAGCCAATTGGACCCTTAGCATGGTCTCTGTATGAAATAATCTCCAAATTAATATAGTATTTTCCTTTTATTAAAACCTGAATACTTTGAAGGCATCACTGTGATTTCAGAACATGAGGAAATGAACCGCTTCTTTTTTTAAAAGCTAATATTTATAGAAACTATACTCTATTGTGCTTTAACAAGCAGAAACTCAGCCTACAAAATAGCAATAATTCATTTTCTGCTGGTATTACAACTCAAAGACACTCTGAAAGAGTTTTAAATAGGATTTTTTAAAAATCAATTTATAATGCTACTGGTCTAATATGATTAAATGATTTATGCTAAGCTAAGCTAAAGGCGCACGGATTTGGAAAATATTTATTATTTCATGGAGAAATTGAGAATAAGATATATCTGCGCAAGTCATGTTGTGCTTTCATCTAGAAACTAATTGCTTTGTTAGCAAAGTGCTAATGGACTAGCATCAGGAACTTAAAGTCAAATCTAATCGAGGATGAATAAAAGCCAAGAGTCTCTGTGGAACCCTGAGTGGCGCTAACACGATTTCTGTGAGTGAATCTGTTGAGTTTGTGGCTAATCGAATCAAGGTTTGATCAGCAAACACTTGGAAGTGGAAGGGGCTGAATGAAGAGAGAGATGGAGAGATTGAAAGGAAACAGGAAGGAAGAAACTTTCGTTTGCTTCCATCAGAATTAAAGCTACACCGAGATGCACTCTGTGTCATGGATTTGCCCTTTGAACACTTTGACTTCAAATAAATCTATAGTAGCCGTGTTTCATGTTTAGCTCATTTAGTAAAAACACATTTCCACAAGAAGCGTTTCTTTATTGTTCTCTAAAGTTTAAAGAACTGATTCAAGTCTGACTTTCTGGTTCTTTTCTAAAAATGCACATTTAATTTTACACCATTTTGTAAAAGTGACAAAACGAGGGTGAGTAATTAATGAGGGACTTTTTATTTCAGGGTCAGCAATCCTTTAAAGGCATAGACTAACAGTACATTACTCAGACAAACGGAGAGGCTGTAATTAACATAGTCATGAGTCTTTTGAGGAATTGCTGAATGGAAGACAGTCGTGCTTTAAAATACCCTGACTAGGATTCTCCACGGCGCAATTATTCACTTTAGAGTCTCGAAAATGGCCTATTCACTATTTGATCACAGTTTCCTGTGCAGTTAATCATGTCTGTGAAATAAATCTAGCATCGGATTTGTTTTACGAGTACATGAACCCCTGGCTTACCGTTCTCCACGGCTGCGGTAGAGACTGAGAAGCTGAAGAAGAGACGCTCTGCTCGTGCTCAGTGCCGCAGGAGATAAATAGGTTATAAAAAACACAATGATGCATTCAAATGGTTACTTTGAGGAACTAGTAGTTGAGGTGTGTTGCAAATCCAACATAAATGTACTTTGTCATAAATCTCTACTATTTTGACACTCAGTCATGACCTAAAACAGATACAGCTGTATGAGGTACAGCCAAACTCTGAGAACTGAGGCTTTCAAAGTTGTCCTGTTGGAATGGAATCCGCAATGCATTGTTCAAGTCAATAGTGTCACTGCAGCATGAGTCTGGCAATGGGTGGAGTCTCTGGTTGTACAGAACTAAGGATAAGCTGAAGTGGAGCCACATGTTATTAACCATCCAATCTGATTAAGCTCCTCCCGAAACTTGTTATTGTCATATTTTGGAGAGAACCTCAAGCCAGGTGTTCAACTCAATTTGTTAACCAAATCAATTAGCAATTAAACATGGGCAAACCCAAACAAGATACAGGAAGTAGCCTCAGGAGCCAGGGAAGATGAGTATCCAGGCAAATAAATTACATTTACAGCCCTGAAGCTTTGTGGTGAGATTGCTGTGCAGCAAGGAAAGTGCTTCAAGGTTTGAAGAATTTGTAGCACTATGACCGTAGACCAGATGTGAGCTGGGTTAATCTACAGGAAGTGGAGTGCTACTGGGTGATTTCAAAGTGGCTTGTGTCGCGATTAGAAAGAGTGCATTGAGGTGCAGCTAGGGAGAGGTGACTGCTTGCAGATCGAGCTTCTGGGCAATGATCTAGACTCCTAAGAATTATATAAATAATTTATGAAGTAAAAAAGAATATTGGTTGGTTGGCTGTCTTTATTTGTTCACAATAAAATAAATCTTGAACATTTTTTGACAGTTAACTCTATCTATATAGTATTTTTGTGGGTGGGGGAGGGGGGGATTACTGATTGGTGATTCAGTAGCGCTCAATCAATTACTCAGCTTTGGCAGAATCAATGGTTTTATTATTATTTGTTTCTCACAGTACCAACAGATTGCTGTAGAAAGAATCAAAGCAAAGTAATCAGAAAGATCAAACCTGAAACTTAATAGATTAACAATTTAATTTTAAAGTGCTGATAATAAATAACTTGATTAGTGATGAACTTTCAAAGCTACCGCTGCATGTGTGCACAGGTTTGAGCTGGAACACTCAGTTCTCACTGTTTGTGTTGATATTTAGGGCTCAAGAACCAAATGTGCGTGGAACCCGATTGTAATTGCTCGGATTATTATTATTTCGCACCATTTTTGAGGGTCCTAAACATCTCTGAAAAGTCACAGAATTCCAAAATGAACTGGTCAAAATTGATTGAGTTTGAAAAGTGAATCTAGAAAAATGGCTCTATAGCGCCACCTAATACTAATAGTGTGCTAACAGTTTGTCGTACACGAATTAAATCCGGCACACATGTGTAGTGTACCAAGACTTACAAATAAGTTTTATGGATTGTGTTTTCAAACTCAACAGGAAGTCGGCTCTTTTGCGGCTCTCTTATCTTACGGCATTTGTGATGTTAAATTGTTAACTTTGTTAAACAATGTACGCACGCCGGCCAAAAGTCGACAATTCGCCACAAAGTTTTTATAACTCAGGCATTGAATATCTGATCAGTTCCAAATTTACTAATTATGTTAACAGTTTATTTCTGAATGCATCCATAATGCACACTCTCGGTTATAACGCCACCAGGTGGACACAGGAACTACAACATTTAATATTGATAACTTCTTTTTTGACCACTTGGTGTGTCAAAAAGTGACAAGTGACAAGACTATTGGCTGAAACAAAAACTGAAAAATATTCAGACTCATTCATAGCGCCACCTATGGGACATGTCCATAATTAAGATATGGTTTAATTATTTAATTTGTCTGTTTAGCGCAGTACTTTTTACAATTCCCACTTAAATATATATCCTAAATAAGGATTGGCGTAATACGCACTGCAACAAAATGGCCACCACGGGGTGATGGCACCAGGGGGGCGAGAGCCCTTTGATCACTGCTTGCGGCTTTAATTGCAACTAAAGTGTTTAAATGTGAAAATCATATCTGCTAATAAAGGACTGCACTGTGCCCATCAGATCAGTGGGAAGGGTAACAAAAACAGCCGTTCCCGGTGCTGTGTTTGTTTTGTGAATGTTCAAGCCAGTGCCATCTCCGTGTGCCAAACACATAAACCAGCTTTAAAAGAGCCCGGCAGCTCTTAAAATTACACTCCGAAAACAACACGAAATAGCAATCACAACATATTTAACTTTTAATATGACATTTTCTTGGGTGGAAAGGAGCTTATTCAAAGGAAAATGGCTTCATCTTTTCAAAGTAGAAGCTAATGGGGAAGATTGAATAATTACATTTTGCTTACTAACTAAACCTTAAAAGTTTGGAGCTTTTTTGAGCATTTTTGTACTACTTTACAATTTGCTCTAATAACTTATTTTTAATTTATGGAAATGCTTGATTTCATTTTGTTAATTTTTTAAATTACTTTACACAATATTTCCACAACAAACCTGAAAAATTGACAACAAATAAAATTGACAACAGTTTTTGTCAAAAAAAACAAAAGTGTTAAACAAAATTTATTATTATCCCCTCAAAAGCAAAGACAAGGTCAAAACAATGTGTAATTAAACCTAATAAACTGTTCCAAACAACTTTGGTCTCATTCTCCTCTTTATTGGCAGAATTTTGAAAAACACAAGCCATATCACAGGTCTTGTACTTCCAACGGTTAACCCTTTATTTTCACCACTAGATGGCACTGATGGAACCGAATTGGGGTCTGTAAAATGAAACAAAACGATCGCGCATTTTCTCATTTCTCAGCAATCACCTTGCCAATAATGTATCATAACTCTTGTCATTTTTGTTTGAAACCAAAAAAAATCAAAACTAAACTTGAAATCGAAATTTTACAATAGCTGGGTTGGCGGAGACGTTCATTTCGATTTAATCATTTCCTTTTATGCTTTAGCATTTGCACCTTTTTGAATATATTTCACAAAATTTGTGATTTACAAGAAATCCTTAAGAAAAGGGAGTTGTGACCTAAAACCTCCTCTTTGGTTTTGTGGGAAAAAATAAATTCTGTAGATAAAAGACAAACACAAACAAATAAAAACTGGCACTTGTGTGTTTCTGTTCGTTGTGTGCACTTGCTTTTCACCCTTGGAGGAAGTTTAAAGTGGCTGGCTGGAAGAGCGATTGCGGTGCAGCTTTATTTCTGGTCTTGCTGTGGCTTAGACACTCCCAAGAACCTCAGCAGAAGTATGCGGACCAAGACCTTGACGTCCCGGACACCATTATCAGCATTAAACCACGACCTATTGCGTCTTTACTTCCGAATAACCAAATGCGTATATTAATTGAGTTTCAATTGACAAACTCTACATTTGAAACTTATCCGGGTTCTGCGATGGACTCGCATTTGCAAATTTGGCTCAACAGTAAACGAAATTCCAATATGCCTCTGGAAGGGTGCAGAAAAACATTTGAATGCTATTTAAGTGCATTGCTAACTGTGACCATATCCTGTTTTTGAAGGGATGGCAGTCTTGTTGGGTTGTGGGAGGGGGGGTTCGGTGCACTGTCCTGTTGGAACTGGTGAGCGTGTTTAGTCATACATTAGGAAGAGGAACTTTTTAAGTGCTATCTGATGCTTGTGGTAGCATGTGTGGACAGAGTGGGCTTTTTTAGGCATGCTTTAGAATGTATGCACAATAATTGTACCATTTACTGCGGTCGTGTGCTGCGGCACTGCCACTCTTATATTGGTTCGGAATGTACCATTCTATTTTCAGGTGGGCTTCGCTCAAGAGTTTCAACCACTTTTTTCTGCAGCAAAACAACCAGAGCCTCCTGAACTTCAACATATCCAGCGTAAAATATCAATCAAGCAGTTTACATTTGCTGAAAGAATTTCAAATAAAACTTTTGCCCCCTTTTTTTCTACATCCACGAGCCGTGCCAAAGAAAAACAGCATGGCGTGCAGCGCTGATGTCTGTTTTTAATATTAACAGACATGAGTTTGAGATTCTGAAACATAGCAAAATAAGCAGGATTTCTCGAGAACTGGAGACGGCTGTAGAAATGAACAAAATACACTGTTCACCGAGACATATCTGTGTTTATTTATCTGAACGCAGTCTATCTGTGTGATTTCAGTGCTAACAGATGGCCTTCAAAATATTTAATGGAAAGGCACCAAACTTTAGAAACTTCAGAAGGCCTCCGTCGCCACTAATACTAACCAAGATTAGCTCCGTCAGCCTGGGAGCTTTTATCAGTCATAATAAATGAAAGCGTTCTTCAGGAAAATTCATTAGAAGCTCATGCAGACTCTCTATTTAATGCATATTTCACATTTACAATAAAAATTAAATGATAACCGAATAACAATTATATATTAAATAAAGGCTTTTGAGCTTTACTTTACAATTTGCCGTCATAAATTATCTTTAAAATTATATCACAAAAAAATACAATTCCAAGTTAGAAAATCCTTGATTTTTTTAAATCTTTGCAGTGAAAAAAATACGAGAACAAACAGTTTTTATGTTTTTTTT
>SRMA01026864.1:345017-405053 GCA_007224835.1 Danionella cerebrum | reverse complement strand
GGGGTCTGCAACCTGTTGCTCCAGAACCATGCTCTGATAAATGTTTGAGTAAGATTCACAATTGAATAGTGTAAAGAATTGATTAAAAATATTCTTAGGGGTGTAACGATTTGCCCAGGTCACGATACGATACACATCACGATACTGTGTTCACGATACAATATGTATCACAATATTTTAAGCAATTATAATAAATGAAACAAAAATCTGAAAAACTGATTTATTTCAAAAACATTAACAAATTTTAATAGCTTTCTTTGTTGTACACACAAGATCACTTTTTAAGGTTTAAAAAAAACTTTCTCTATTCAAATAAACAACTAAATGTTTCTGTCTTTCTTGAGCTTTTGCACTCGACTGAGACCATGTTGCTGCAAAACTGCGTTGTATTGACGTTTGACCTTCTTTTACTCTTTTTGCCGCGGGGGTTTGCAAAAGTTTGTTGTTGTGATGCCGTTTTAAATGGAACTTCATATTCGAAGTGTTTGATGCTGTGTATGGCAGCTTTGTATTACAATGTTTACAAACCGTTTGTGTTTATCTGTAAACTTTTTACCGTCATTCTGTTGCGCGACAGGAAAGCCAAAATGCTGCCAGACTTCAGATTTAAATGAAGACGGGGAATCTTCAATTTGTATTTTATCTGAACTCATGCTGCCTATTTGCCTTTAGTTCAAGCGATTTCTGCAACTGAGACGAAAGCGCGCACGTGACGTTGCTGCAGCGTGGGTCGCGTCGGCAGCTGAACCAATAGGATCAGACTGGCGTCATTTCGTAAACGTTTCGCCACCACTCTACAATACATTTCGTAACATTTTTGTATCGCGAAATTTCGTACTGCGATATATCGTTACACCCCTAATATTCATATAGTTACTTTTTTTTGAGAACAGGTAGCACACGTAGCAGTCATCATCTGTTTCCGAGATGAGCTTAATGTCTGCTTTGGAAGTTGTGTGGTGGCTCACACACATACTTGATATATTCGAATTCAATTGGCTTTTTCAAGAAACCAATACTGCCGAGTGATCAACGCGTTTCTTTTTTGATTAAGATTGAATGGTTTTTAGCATTGTACAAAATAAAAAGAAAGAAAAAAACAAGCAGACGTAGCAAAAGTACATGCATCCTGGCTGAACTACCACTTTAAGAGACTTTCAGCAGGGTCGTTTTGATGATTTCAGTATTTGGTTTCCTATAAATGGACCCTAAAATGACAAAGTATTGTGCCTTCAGTGAAAGCAGTGTTGCTCTATGAATTTGGAGCCGGGTGAAAATGACAAATGATCATAAGGTGATGACAAGCTTTGATTTGGAGTGCAGACATTTGCACAGGAAGCTCTTTAATGAGGTGAGCCGTTCATACGCTGAAAGGCCCATAATCGCATTAGTCCATTAATAATCAAGAGAAACCAGTTGAAAGAGGCACCCCTTTTCACTGTGGAGAGTTTTGGCTGCTACGCTTTGTTTCATAGGCTCATTTCTGTCAAGCCAGTGGAAATACGCCATTAAGGAGATAGTTCCTCGGAAAACCCAAGTTCTGGTTAATTATTTGTCTTCTTGTTGCTGTTTTATTCATAAATCCATGTAGTGATCCTTCTGAGATCCTGTTTTTTTAAAGGCAGAAATATACTTAAAACATCTTAATATGCATGTGTGATGCTATTGGTGCAGATCTAGTTTAGTTTTACGCCTCCTACACAGCTGTTTCTGTTTCAGTCCATAGCTGCGTTTTAATCTACATGTGACATCGGTTTGGTAAAATTGGTTGAAAAACGCTCGAATGCAGTGACCTAGCTGAATTGGGGCTGATTTGAAACCAAAAGGAAGAAAACTATTAATAAAATTTCCATTTTTCTTTCCTTCACTCACTTTGCAAACTTTACAAAAAGCGTAGAATCACACAAAAAAAAAGTGAATGTCTGTATTCTGGTACAAATGCGAGCGGGAGACACATTTAACCGGCTTTTGACCATTTATGGACATCCTGTGCTTTGCAGGTGTGAGGGGAGCCATCTTTGCTTGGCTTGGTGTAATACGGATTCAAAGAAGCCGAGCGTCAAAGATTCTTGGTTTATATCAAGTGGACTTTAATATGTTTTTAATAGATAGCTGACGGATAAAAAGATGTAGAACGTCGATGTAGAACGTCGTGGCAGGCATAGAGTCCTCTACTTGAGCTCCTTCACATGTCATTGAATGCACTCGAGATTGTTCATCAAGGAGTGCTTGCAATCCGGACAGTAATTATGGAGAGATCTGGAGGCAGATCTCCGGAGACCACAAGCTTTTGTCTGATTGGGGAAACACTTTGCAGCAAATGGGGTTTTTCTGTTGATCAGTTTGTTTGAGAGACTCTTTTCTGGTTAGCTGTGTGTTTTCTGCAAGCATTTAATGACTTTATTTACACAATTTGTATACGCATCCGAAGTGAAAAGCCTTCCTAATCCATCCATTGCTGTACGTGTTATTCCTACAGCGGCCTCTGCTCCTAAATCTAATCAGTGTCATCGGGCTGCGTTCATAAATACAGCACAGACTACAAACAGGCCTTCGCATTTACAGTGGTGTTCTCGGCTTCTTGTGTTTCACGGCAAGACAAACGCATGATTGTAGTCAAAGGCTGTTTATGCAGAGCTCTGCCAGATCAAAAGCCACGCAGACTAACAAATGGTGAAATTCACCAAACTGCTCTGAATTATGGGGCTTTCCTCCATAGACAAAACACTGGCAGCGTCTCCAGAACACATTGAGGTTTACCACTCTCTGGCTACTACAAGAATCTGCCAAACAACCCCAGTTACTGGTACAATCATTCTGCAAATTCAATGTGTATGTTTCAAAAAGGTTTTCAACAAATTTTACGAGTTGACATCATTTGCAAGGCAATGTGAGAAAATGGTCTTTCAGTTTTACTTTACAAAAATGAAATCGGTGGCATCAGTGCCACCTAGTGCTGAAAAGAAGGAATGACCCTTTGAAGTACAAGACCTGTGATATAGCTTGAGTTTTGCACAAAAACAAATTACAAGGTTTTGACCTTGACTTTGCTTTTTGAGGGAATTTTAAATGTTTATTTTAAATGTACAATTTTTTATCTCAACATTTTTTATTTTTGTTATAAAACATAAAACTGTTTATTCTCAATGTTTGCCATTTTTGCAATAAAAAATGTGTTGTAATGTCAATGACCAGATTCGACCGGAAATATGGTTTCCTGACATTTATACTTTCCGGATTTCAACATTGTGTCTTTCAAAATCACATATTATATTTTACAAACTGCAAAAATAAAAACATGCACACATTTAGAGCAAAACAATTTATAAAAATTGTCAGTTAATATCTATATGCCCTTATCTGTTTGAAAAATCTCACTTTTTCAAACACATCAATAGATTCAAATTAAACTTAAATAAACAAATGTATTCGAGAAAGAGTGAAAAATACCTTTTATGTTATTTTAAAATGTTTAAAAACATTTGTGACTATGCTAGTGTTTGCAGGCTAATCATTTCTGTTACTTACAGAAAATAAAATGTAAATGTGCATTTAATGGTTTATATTCTCTGAATACATATATTTTCTAATATATTCTTTGTTACGACCCTTGGTCATTATATATAGTTTTGTGTAAGGTGTGTTTAATTTTGTTTTAGACCTCCGATGATGTCACTTCCCATGACATCACTTAAGGTTACCCCACTTCCTGTTCAATCACTTCCTCTACCCCTTTCCTATCGGCCCTCTGTTGCGGTTCATTGTCTCGTCCGCTCATCCAAAACTATAAAACTCTGATATTAGACGTCCTCTTAAGGTTTTTTTTGTTTCGGGTTGTGATTTGTATCTATTGTTGGTATATTGATTACATTTACCTTCTTATGTGTAGCAGACGCTTTTATCCAAAGCGCCTCACACTTCAAAAGTTGGATATTACATTGGCCAGGAATCGGAAACGAAGCTAAGAACACTTCGATTTTTTTTACATCCAAACCCCTAGACTGGGCGTAACATCTTAAAATTTTAGATTCATGGCAGGGCTGTGTGTTGTCCCTTTTAAATATTTTTTTCCCATTTATTCATTTGTCCAAGGAAAGAAAAACGCTAGTTTTGAAATGGACCAAAAAGAGTGTTGATAAATTAAATAGCCACTGAACAAAAACAATTAGAGGATGGAAAGCGAGTCCAGTTTTAGCAGACACTGTTTGGTGATCCTCAGATTTACAGCATGCTCACTTCACTCTTACTCACACAGATGGATCGGGTTGAGCACGGTCCACCATTTTCCTGTCTTTGTATATTTTGATGCTCATTTTCCTGCCACGCTTCACGGCACAGGGAAGAAGAGTGAGTCAGAGTGGTCTACCAGCAGCTCCGTTAATCCTATTGGGGCTCTCTGACACAAACCTCTTCGTGTTCAACTGTGTAAAATGGTCCGTGTTTAAAAATGAAGAGATTTGGGAGACAAAGGGTAGTAGGGAAGGACGAAACCGAGTGGGGTCACAATCAGAATTACACATGAAATCTGTGTATTTGTGGCTGTACCCCCCAAACACTTCATTTACTGTGCATGAAAAAAATGTAGAATGATGAGCCTGTGATTCCGAACAGATTTGTTACTGGGATGAAGTGCCCCCTACTGGCTGCATGGTTTGTGTATTTTTATGGTCTTTACAAAATGACAGTGAAAAATAAAAAAGGGGCGGCGGCGACGAATATCAGCCTGCCCATTGCTGCAGACCTGTTTTTGATGTCTTTTTGGTTTTGAAATTAATTTTAAAGGCACAGTTCCCCCAAATGCACTCACCACTATTCTTTAAAGCCACTGCATTATACAAATGTCTCTGCTGGGACCAAAGTAACAAAGAGCAGCATCAGTAAACAACACAAGTCCTGCAGTGACAGGCGTTTTCTTGGATGATCCAGATGAGGATTGTGCTTTGTGCAACGAGGTGTGAAGCATGGGGGTGGAAACATCATGCTTTGGGGCTGTTTGCAAAGGGACCACCTGATGCAGTCAATTGGGCCATATTTCATGAGTATACAAGAGCATTGAAGATTAAACGTGGCAGCACGGCAACGATCCCAAACCCAGCACCCAGGTTTTTTAAATAAGTATTTCAGGGTCTTGGATTGGCCAAAAGCCAGTCTCTTGATCTTATCCCCAAGGAAAAACTTATTTTCCACCATACGTTGAATATAAATTCCTTAAAAATCCTAATATTTGGATATTGTCTTGTCAGAGGTGTTCCTGTGATGAAAATGACTTTTTTTGTGGAAGGAAAACATAGTCACTGGGTTTCTCTACACAGTAAAATCCTAAGAGTTAAATTAACTCTACTCAGAGTGTATTTGGTCCCACTCTATATAGAGTTAAACCAACTCTGAAGGAGAGTTATTTAAATAAGTCTATTTGAACTAAACAGTCTATTTTTGTCTGTTGTTACTCTTTCTGGAGTGGACTTGGTCCCTCTCCGAATAGTTAATATTTAGTTTGCATTTTCCATGCAGATTTGGAAAAACATGAAGAAAATAGATTATTAAATTACTCTTTCTCAGAGTTGTTTTAACTCTATATAGAGTGGGACCAAATACACTCAGAGTAGAGTTAATTTAACTCTTAGGATTTTACTGTGTAGGTTGCGCTACAGGACAGCACTTTCCACGTTATAAACGTTATTTCTTTTACGACACCTCAACCAATATTTCTCATAGCACATTATCAGTAATCTATACATAACGCTTCACTTGATTTAAAACGGATTTAAAGTGTTTTAAAGCCTATCAGACATAACAAGCGGATAATGGAGCAGAACCGTCTGTGTTTTTCATTTTTTATCGCAAGACTTTTCGTATCTCGAACATTTCGTAACTCTAAGCATTCGTATCTTGAGCTACCCCTGTATTTGTGTATATTTACATTATATTATAACGTACGCAACGCTAGCCGCGGAAGACATGCTCAGTCGATGTCAGTTCTTTGATATTTACTCGTTTTCGTGCTGTTTTCACCTGCTAACATTTGTGCACTCGGAGCATGTAACAATAAATAGAAAGACATTTCACTAAAGATTGTTGTTCTCTAAACCAACTCAGTGGTTTATTTGTTGTAAAGAATGTCAGACATATCCTTTTTTTAACAAGACGCCAGAGTTTTTACAATACAGAACCAAAGCTCTTTCATGATTCTTGTTGTGAAGTCAACATCTGATCTGGGTTCACATCACGGCTGATTTGTGCATTCACGCGCATTTAATGCCTTTTGTCTTTTTAAAGAATGGTTGTTAAATGCAGCATGCTAAGAAACCACAACTGCAATGACATCTGGGGGTTTATTTCCCTTTTTTTTTTGAAGGTTTGTAATTAAAGCTTGTTTGCTGTCTTTAAATGTGGTTTTCTGCATCTTCAGTTTGTCAGGAAACAATCCCTCACCTGTTGCCAGTCCAAATCCATGCATGGAAACACTTGGATGCACCATTGAAACTGATTTATTTTTACAAATATATAAAATATTACAATTATTTATGTATTTCTACAGTTAAAATATTACAATTCTATGCTATGTATTTACAGAATTCTCGAAATCTCCACTTTAGGGATATTAAATATGGCTGACGGCACCATAAACATAATATATTACAACATGGAGGGGTTTTATTGGCAAAATGTATCCTGCGGCAGGACAATGGCCCCAAACATACAGCCAAATCCATTTCACAGTAACAAAAGAAGAACAAGTTGCACACCTGTGATTTTGGTGATGTGAGGTATTCAGATAAAATGAAGTCCAGCATGTGAACTTCAGATACAGCCTGATCTGCTCACTCTGTAATAAATCCAGCTCTCTCCACCTTATACAAGTATAAATTAGCGCAGGGCAGAGGGCACTCACTGGCTTACGAACTGGACCGTAAACCTGCTCGGGCTACTTATACGAGGACTACGCCAGTAATACGGTGAATTATAGGATAAATGCAGACCAGATGTGGCAATCATCCCCAGGCCTGGAGCTGACAATGTGTAAGACGGCATCTGTAGTAGCTTTTCACTGATCAGCTCTCGCTCTATCTGTCTTTTTCACAGACACACACACACCCACGCACACAAACATTGCGGAGAGTCGGCAGTGTTTGGGTTTTTTCAAGAGATTGCTTCCATCCCTGCACTAAAAACACTCACTGACTCCGTTTCCTTCCACTCCAGCTGAAATAAAGGCAGTATTAGCAAAATAGTGTTTGTTTAACCCCTTAATAGATGCACTCTGGTGGAGGCCTGAGGTGGAGGCCCTTCTCCAAACAAAGCCTTTGCTTCTCTGTGGCTGACACTTTGATTAATGTGAACTAACACTGCAATTAACAGTGGTGCTATTGAAGATCACACATGGGTTCTCAGTGCACTTGCTAGAATTATTAAATCACTCTTAACATAGGAAAAAAAGCTAAAAAAAGTGTGACATGGGAAAGGAAAATTAAAAATAAAACTGCTATGACCAAAAACCACTGAGAGGATGAATATTTTGTGACTATATTGTGAAAAGTATCCAAAAAATGTTGATGGTCCAATAACTTCCAAAATATGAAATCAAGTCATATGTTAATGAATGAGTCGCTCTAAGAGCTTGACGTACCCTGATAGAACACCATCCATGCACCGTGTCACATGGTTTACCAGGAGATTGGTACTTGTGTGACTTGCAGTTGAAAGGTTTGAGGGGGATTATGTGTTGGAAATAGAGAAACATGCTGCAAATAGAGAAACATGCTGCATATACAGAAACATACTTCAAATAGAGAAACGCTGCATATATAGAAACATACTTCAAATAGAGAAACATGCTGCATATATAGAAACATGCTGCAAATAGGAAAAAATGCTGCAAATAGAGAAACATGCTGCAAATAGGAAAACATGCTGCAAATAGCGAAACATGCTGCAAATAGAGAAACATGCTAATAGGAAAAACATAAAGGGCAAATAGCTTAAACATGCTGCAATAGACAAACATGCTGCTTAATAGCAACATTACGCTGCAACAGAGAAACATGCTGCTTAATAGCAAAACATGCTGCGTAAATAGAGAAACATGCTGCAAAGAGCAAACATGCCAGTAAATAGAGAAACATGCTTCCAAAGACAGAAACATCTCTGCAAATAGAGAATTGGCGCATAAAACTGGAGTGTTTGCCGCGTAAATAGCAAGACATGCTGCAAATAGAGAAACATGCTGCAAATAGAGAAACATGCTGCGAATAGCAAAACATGCAGCAAATTGAGAAACATGCTGCAAATAGCAAAACATGCTGCAAATAGAGAAACATGCTGCAAATAGAGCAACATGCTGCAAATAGAGCAACATGCTGCAAATAGAGCAACATGCTGCAAATAGAGAAACATGCTGCAAAGAGCAAAACATGCTGCAAAAAGAGAAACATGCTTCAAAGACAGAAACATTCTGCAAATAGAGAATTGCGTAGCAAATTGAGAAACATGCTGCAAATAGCAAAACATGCTGCAAATAGGAAAACATGCTGCAAATAGAGAAACATGCTGCGAATAGGAAAACATGCTGCAAATAGCAAAACATGCTGCAAATAGAGAAACATGCTGCGAATAGGAAAACATGCTGCGAATAGCGAAACATGCTGCAAATAGATAAACATGCTGCGAATAGCAAGACATGCTGCAAATAGAGAAACATGCTGCGAATAGCAAAACATGCTGCAAATAGAGAAACATGCTGCAAAGAGCAAAACATGCTGCAAAAAGAGAAACATGCTTCAAAGACAGAAACATTCTGCAAATAGAGGATTGCGTAGCAAATTGAGAAACATGCTGCAAATAGCAAAACATGCTGCAAATAGCGAAACATGCTGCAAATGGAGCAACATGATGCAAATAGAGAAATATGCCGCAAATGTAGAATTGCTTTGCAAACAGAGGGAATGAATATTTTGTGACAAAATCATCCAATAAAAAAAAATCCGATATTCCAATCACTTCCAAGTTATAAAATCAGGAATCTGGATGCTGTATGTAAAGAAAATGAGTCGCTCACAAGAGCTCAAGGTTCTGTGATAGGATACCATCCATGTCCCTAATGGTTTGGTGGTCACCAGGAGACTGGTACTTGTCTGACATGCAATTCCAAGGGGGATTATGGTTTGAGGTTGCTTTTCAAGAGCTGGTTTTCTAACAGGGAGATTCTCATCGTGGAGCCAACAAATCTGCAGGAGCTGCGTGATACCATCAAGTCAATATGGACTAAACTTTCTTTGGACTAAATTAAGCAAGGCAGAAATCAGAAGAGTCACTTCTAAATCAAACATATAGCACATTGCAAATAAGGAAATGGTTATGATTTATGAAATTATGTTATGGAGTTAGTGTTATGTTTGCATTTAAATGGAATGCACATCTCTGAGACTGTATAAGCATCCTGCTGCATCAAGTAGCTTTCTAACATGATGAATTATAAGAAAAACTAATTATGATACTTTACTTTTTAACAAAAGCAACTCTTAGGAAAATGCTCAGCTCATTAAGCTGAAGTCGGCTTCGTGGAAGAGCTTTCTAACAAGTCATTAGGCCCAACACAATGAGGGAAATTGTTTTTACAGGAAAATAAATCCCTTGATACGCTTTTAAGAGTCCGAAAAAGCAGCATGTCCATCAAATTACATTACAAGACAGAAACAACTGCACAAATGAAATCAAGCACACTGGTAGCACTTTCACAGATGGCGCATGGCATGTGTTCTCCGAGGTGCGCTTGTCAAATTACTGAGCAGAGTTTCAAGATCAGCAAAAAATGGCTATTCTGTTGATCAAGTCGCGGTGGTTTGACCAGCAGTTGTAGCTGTCCTGTCCATTTAAAGCTAGCGATGTGTATGAAAAAAGACGCCACGACGGGAAAAGGAAGTTTGCTTAGCTGCTCCGTCAGAGCCAGGTGCAGAAGCTGGCCAGAGGCAGACTCTCGTCTAGCATCGTTTCAGGTCAGTTTAGATCACCAAACGTCTTTATCAAAACCATGGGCCCACTCTGTGTTTTCTTTTCTCCTCTGTATCGTCGTAGGGGAGGCAGATTTTATAAATTACAGCAGCTGATGGTGAGAGTTCCCTAGTGCCTTTGCAAATGATTAATGCATTTAAATTTGCAGGTAAAACAAGCCATTTTGATTAACGTAGTTGGGTTGTAAAGTGCCCTGCAGACTCTGCTTGAGCTTGATTTTTTTTCCTTTTCTTTCTTATGTCTGCAGTGAAGTAAACTGATTTTATTGAGTGGAAAAGATGGCATGGGGAATGATTTGGCCCACGGGAGATTCAGTAGTGGAAGCTGTTTCTTTAAAGTTTTTTTGTGCTGCAAATAAAGAAACATGCTGCAAATAGAGAAACATGCTGTAAAAAAAGAAACCTGCTGTAAATATAAAATGTGCTCCAAATATAGAAACATGCCGCAAAAATAGAAACGTGCAGCAAATGTAGAAACATAGTTCAAATAGAAAAACATGCTGCAAATAGAGAAACATGCTGTAAAAAAAGAAATCTGCTGTAAATATAAAATGTGCTCCAAATATAGAAACATGCCGCAAAAATAGAAACGTGCAGCAAATGTAGAAACATAGTTCAAATAGAAAAACATGCTGCAGATACAGAAACATGCAGCAAATATCGAAACATTCTTCAATAAGAAAAACATGCTGCAAATATAGAAACATACTTCAAATAGGAAAATATGCAGCATATATAGAAACGTGCTGCAGATATAGAAATGTGCTGCAAATATAGAACCACGCTGGAAATATAGAAACATGCTGCAATTAGAGAAATGTGCTGCAAAAATAGAAACATTCTTCAAATAGAAAAACATGCTGCAAATATAGAAACATGCTGTGGATATAGAAACGTGCTGCAAATATAGAAACATGCTGGAAATAGAGAAATGTGCTGGAAATAGAGAAATGTGCTGCAAAAATAGAAAAATTCTTCAAATGGAAAAACATGCTGCAAATATCGAAACATGCTGCAAATATAGAAATGTGTTGCAGGTTCAGAAACATGCTGCTAATAGAGAAACATGTTGGAAATAGCAAATAATAATAATAATGCAGACATTTAATCTACTATGGCTTCAGTATGGATGGAATCTATTACATTTTTTTCTCAAGATTTTACACCTTTTTAATTTCACACCTTTAAAACTGTGTCACAATTGAAAAAGAAAACATCTTTTGCTTTTCAGTGATATCCATTCAAAACCACATTTACACGTTAAATATAAAAAAGGAGATCTGCTATTAATATATCATTTCAAAAGCTTGACTCAGCATTAGGATGTATGCTGGGCTTGTTTCTATTTATTTTAATATTTGCATGGGTTTTAAAACCCAAGCCCATAGCAATCTGGGTGGTCGTCTAGACTGCCAAAGATGCCCCCTTTATATTTGGCCCGGGACATGTATTTATTTGATTTAGGATGAATATGCAAAATGGAAAGTGCAATCCTCTTCTGCACATCCTGCTAACAGCAGGTCGTTCATGCGTCCAGACTGTGGTTGGTCTGCTCAGACACTGGCTGGCATATAGAGATGACCAGGGTGCACTGGCACACGCACTTCACTCTCAGTTTAGTGGGCAAACATTTACCCACAAGATTCAAGTGCATAATCACCCTTTCTGAACACAGCGCCTAAATTGACTGAAGATCTAAATTAAATTGAAAAAAAGTAGGACTTTTTTTGTACATAAAGAGCACATGCATCTTGATGCATTAAAAAAAACTGTTTGGACAAAGAAACAGAAACACTTTTTTAGGATTTGCAGGTTTTTAAGGCCTGGAAATATAGGTTTAATTTGGTTATTATAGAGGGGAATGATCAAATCAAATGACTGTGGATGATATGAATGTGCCCAGCTCCACATTTTTCTTCTTCAAAGCAGGTCTAATTTAAACTATTTTAAATCACAAATATGGTTTTATGTGGTTTTTATGCCATTGTTTTACTGTTGTTTAATATTACACATGTTTTGTACTCAGTCTGTTGTACTTCCATAACTGAAACCACAATTAAACGCATTAACCCCTGCAGGATATTGAATTTCTCCTTTTCTCTTATGGATACATTGAAAAAGTTTTTACTTTTTAATGTTAAGTATTACTGACTGTCAGTATCCAAATTTTACGAATATTTCTCTATTGCATTTTTTAGTTCTTGTTTTTTTTTTTTGGTGTGTTAAATATTTTCAAAACTTCTTTACATCATTAAAGTAAGTATTAAAGACTATAGGAATCAAAGGAATAATTTACAGTAAAATGTTTGCGTCATCCCATCCTAAACTTGGCTTTAAAAAAAAAAATTTCAGATTCCATTTATTAATTTCTCTTCTAGATGTGTCAAAAAAATCTCTACATCATTACAGTAAGTACGATTGACTGTCAAAATCCTACATTTAAGAATACTTTACTGTAACATTTTTTAGTTATGCCATCCTAAACTTGGCTTTAAAAAAATCGAATTTATCAAAATTCATTTGCCAAATTTTGAGTATATTTCCACTTAGAACACCCATTACTTTTGAATATTGTTCACAAATCTAAATCTAGAACTTCACCTTTACCGAAATAATCCATCCCACCTGTTTATTGTACCGGGGGTATCATAGACTCCCCACAATAAAAGGCCACTCTAAAATGGGCACAGTTTTGTCTCCGTCAAAAACTTAAAGTTGATGAGATTGTGTCATTGTGCAGTTCCATAAACTAGCAAATGGACTAAGTGGCACTGTAAATAGATTTTGAGCTCCTCCCCCATCACAGTGTTTATCAAAACATCAATTACAAGCTACTTCAATCTGAATGGAGACTGCTGTCAATTTTTTCCCTTTGTATTCTGCGTTTCTGGGCTGTTTCTCGAGTCATCTGGTCCATATTACCTGCACACATGCTCCAGACAGCACCGGTTGACATTCAGGGTTAAACAAATCCAGCTAGTGAGCAGGCCATAGATCAGTCCCACAGCAACGGGCTCAAACTGGCTACTGTCTGCATTCACCAGCCTGCTTTCCTACCGATCCACTCAAAAGCACCTTTTTGGCTTTGTGACTTTTTTTTCTACCAATTTGTACTAGCACACCACACATTTTACATAGACGATGCATTGTTTTTTTTGGTCCAATTATGCAAATCACAATTTTTTAATAGACAACAGTAAACTGCATTTTTTTCTGGACATTTCTTAAAGGCGATTTTTATTTTACTTTCATCTTGGTGGCCTGATTTTGGTCAAATCTGAGCGAATCCGCAGAGAAGGGGATGGCTTAATAGAGAGAATGCGTGGTGCATCAAAATTGAGAAAAACCTTTGGTTGTGCTTGTTTTAGTAAATTCAAATGTAAAATGATCATCAATGCTCTCTGATTGGCCAGTGGTTTTGCATATTCAAGCAGACAAAATGTCTTTTTTATGAAATATTTTGGAGTAGCTAGCTCAGTCGCAGGTCTTAAATCCAATTAAAGACGCCTGTTACCGAAAATGAATTCAAAACCGAGTAAGAAAACAAGGTATAAAAAGATTCAACCGAAAACACAGATGTATTTAGCATAAACATTATATACGTGAGAGCTAAAAGAGGATAGGAAAAATAAAAGTATTATGATGCATAATTTGCAATGTAATTCTAATTAAAATGTGAGAAAATGCACAAACGTCTTTCAGTTTTATTGTACAGACATCACATTTCGCCATCTAGCGGTGAAAAAAGAGATAACTCTATGGAAGTAAGTCCTGTGATATGACTTGTGTTTTTCAAAGTTCTGGCACAAAAAGCACAATTGAACAAAAAGTGGTAAGAAAAGTGTTTAGGAAACGTTCACCTGTTTTTGATTTTATATTTATTAATTTATAATTTAATTTTCACATTGTTTTGACCTTGGCTTTTATTGTGCCAATTCATGAATATTTATGTAGTTTCAGCAAAGTGAGTTTTGTTATAAAACATAAAAATAACATTGTTTGTTAGCAATTTTGTCAGATTTTTTGTACATTTCACAATTATTGTATTAAAACATATTTTTTTTATTAAAAAAGAAGCTGGGATTGTCTTAAAAATAATATCAACCATTGCCACAAAAAAAAAACAACAACCTAAAATTAGATTAAATTGTAAAGTAGTAAAAAAATGCTCAAGAAGGCCCCGGATTTCTCAGGGTTAACATTTTTCAAAGGTTTACATTGATTTACATAAACTGGGAAACTAAATACAGAGATGCTAGCATTGTTGTGTTAGTCGTTGCAGGTTTACAAACATGTAAGATTTGAAACCCACGCAAGCTCTGAACAGGAAACTATTTACCCTCCGTCCAGTTTCATCATCTTCTGATTAGAACCGACAGCGTAATTATCAGATCATGCAAAACTGATCTGCATCCATGTGGGTCTTGTGCTGGAGAAATGGGTGGGTGCAGGAATGAATAAAGGGTGGAAGAGGAAGAAAAAAGCTGGCGATGCTTCAGTCGTCTTGTCAGCGCGAGGCAGCAGTTTGGAGATTGCGTTGCGGGTGTTCTCTTGATGGAGCCTGACAGGAACCAGATTCAGAGGCGAGCGCCGGCGTCTCAGCTCTGTGATTTTTATTTGTCTGGCTCCTTCGGGTTTTTCCTGGCCCTCCAGAGCCGCTTCCAGAGTCTGAGCCCATTTGTGCTGCACTCTAGCTTTAGTGAGAATAACAAATACAGGAGAAAAAGACTTAACCTTTTGCAAGAAGAGAAGGCCACAGTCATGTTCACAATCTAGAAACAAATGGAGTCGACAAGCAACTCACTGTGAAAAAATAATGCAAGCAAAAGAAAATATAAATCTAGTTGCAAAGAGTATAGTCAAGTGTGTGATCCACCATTTACACCAAACAGTTGTTAATGATGATCAATGTTGCAACCCAGACATTAACTGAAACAGAAACAGCCGTGAAGGAGGCTTAAAATTGTCAGGCGAGTTCAAGGATAGGTTGACAACAAGGTTTCTCCCAGACAAATATGTCAAAACGGGCAACCTGGAGGACCGTAGATAAAGTATTTGGGCAAGAAAACCGTGCAAAAGATGAAGACGCATCAAGATGCAGCTCAGAACTGGTAGAAATCAGTGTGACCGAGGTACACCAAAGGTACAAGGCTAAGAGACTCAAGTATGCTGAAAGCATAGGAAGTGGGGTACTAAAAATGGCAGCAGGTGCTCTGTACTGATGGGTCAAAAGTACAAATTTTTGAGCTGTAGAAGAAGGCAGTTCATCAAACAGCCGGATAGCTGTACAATAATGAGTGTCAGCAGGCTACAGTGATGCATGGTGGAGGTTCCTTGAATGTTTGGGGCTGCATTTCTAAAATTGGAGTAGGAGATTTGGTCAGAGGTTCACAATGCTGAGAAATACAGGCAGATACTTATCCAGACTATCAGGGAGGTGTATGATTGGCCTCTAAATTAACCCCACACATAACCATCATCTGAGGAAAAAAAGAAAAAGTGATGACAAGGCCCTGATCTCAACATTGAGCCGGTCGAGGAGTGCACTAACTCTTACTCTGCATGCACTGGTTGTTGCACCAATAACGACCTGTCTATTGTTTAAGTTTGATTGAAAATATAATGTGGAGGCCTCAAAAAGGTTATTAGCTTCGACATTTTTCGTTCACAACAAACATTACAAGAGCTATGACACATAACTTTCAAATTAAAATGTGAGAAAATGCGCAATCGTCTTTCAGTTTCATTTTACAGATCCCAAACCAGTGCCATCTAGTGGTGAAAAGAAGGGATAACCCTTAGAAGTACAAGACCTGTGAGATGGCTTGCGTTATTCAAAGTTCTGCTACAAAAAGCACAATGGAACCAAAAGGGGATTTATGAATTGTACTTGTCTCGACAGTTTTGATTCCTGTTATGGATTTAAAAAAGTAAAAAAAGGACAAAACGTAATACTAGGAATTGTATTTTTAGTTCATTTTCAGGTTTGTTGTGGAATTAATATGCAATGAAAATAAATGTTAAAAAATAAAAGAAGAAGGGGTTTCTTGCATTTGGTTCATTGATGAAAAGAAAAGATTTTCTCATTATTTTTTTCCATACCACAGTACTGTTTGTATGTGGAAATCAGGACAGACCTTAAAATTCACGTGTTTATTTATATTTTAGGTCCATTAGGCAGCCTAATGTCCTTTAAACTGTTAAAACAGAGGCTGATGGGGATCACACCTCTAACGAGAACAAGAACGTCCTAAGCTCAATCCATCCAGGTTTAGATTTAGAAAAAAAGGGTTGCGGGTGGTTCACTGGGTCAGTCCACCTACAGAGCGTGCATTTCATGAAAACACGGCCACTTAATTCTGAGCCGGTCGTCTGATTTCCTCATTTACATGAGGACAGCTATCATTCTGTGCGAATGCTGACATTGATAAATGAGGCGTTTCAGTTAATAAGCAATGCAAACAAATGAGGGGTCTTGAGAGAGAAGATGGTCCTCGTTTAACTGCTGCTTTTTGTGTTGCTGGGGCTCATAAAAATTGCTTCCATATGATTGCAGCATGAATTCAAGCTAAATCAAGCAGGGAATCCTGATTTAAAGGCAGCTTTTTGTGTGATTTGCATTTTTGGAGGGAAAACAAACCGTGCAGCTAGAAGCTAGTTATTTAACAACAGGTTTGGGATCCTATCCTAGCATTACAACGCAGTCCAGGCAAATATTTTCAACTTAAAGCATGTGTTAAAAAAAAAAAGTCCCCATGATTTTGTGTCAATTTGCACCCTCTTTATATTTTCACGGCACATTAAATGTTTTTTAAATCAAATTAGCGACACCATAAATGACTGTGGGAGATGGAAAATGTAGACGTGCAATGAAAAATGATCAATTATTGAGCGGAGACCAAAACATATCAGTGTACTGACTGAGATTTTTTCCCCCTGTCCGAGGAAAAATATTAGCTCAAAAAGTTCCTCTTAAGGGTGGTGGTGTTATTTTAACTAGTTTGAATCACCTTTGGTCTCGACGAGTCCCTGAGAGCTTATAAGTTCTCTGGAGCAGCAGAGGCAGTGCATGAAAAGTTTTCTCCACTGGTTTAACGCTACACTAGCAGAGAACAAGCGCTGCCGTCTTCTCCTCTCAGGCACAGCGTGGCTGTCTCTGATGGAAATGACACTCTCTTTTTTTCTGTCGAACATCTCCTGGCTTTAGTCGAGGCTGCACTTCAACACGTGCCTCTGCAAAACCACCTGCACATAACGATCGACATAAAGTCCTAATCGGATGAGGCGTGAAGTCGTTTCTTTTTGAATTTGAAGGTGACAGTCAGCTACACTCTACATTTCTAGGAAACTTTAGGAGTTTTCAGAGCCAATTTATATTTCTTTGTTTTGAAAAAGGTGCCATAGTTTAATTTAAAGCTGTAAAATGTTTGGACAATTTTGGTTCGTATGTCTGCAGCCCCATGTCAAATGAAAAATTCTGAAGAAAATAAAACTTAATTGAGACAAACCAGCCTAAAAGAACCTTTTGCATAAAGGTCGTCACTAAAACAATGCATTTTTCAAGAAAAAACTGTTTTTAATCCAGCATTCTTTTGAACTGGGCCGACCTGCAAAGGCCATGATGCTTGGTGGTTCTAACCGTAAATATCAAAGTATTTCTTTCCCTCAACGTATTGATTTAATTTAAAATCAATTAGAGCAAAAATAACTATAACAAAACGGAAGGTTTCGACAACACAAAGCTGAGTGAAGCAAAACAGAAGCAAAGCGAAAGACAACAAAACTCAAATCGAAAAAAAGCAGAGCAAAACAAAACAAAAGTGAAACAAAACCAAATACAAAAGCAGAGCAAAGCAAAACTGAAAACAAGCAAAATAATAAAGAAAATGCAAAGCAAAAAAAATGAAACCAAAATAAAAGTAAGCAAATCTCAAGCCGAAAAAAAGCAAAGCAAAGCACAACAAAAGTGATACAAAACCAAATACAAAAGCAGAGAAAGCTAAACTGAAAGCAAAGTAGGATGAACAAAAAGAGACGAAATGAACAAAAACAAAGCAAAAAAATTAAACCAAAACAAAGCAAAATAAAAGTAAACAAAACAAGTCGAAAAAACCAAAGCAAAGCAAAAGAAAATACAAAAGTAGAACAAAACAAATCGAAAGTGAAACAAAACCAAATAAAAAGTCAGAGCAAAGAAAAAATAAACAAAAAATGAAACAAAAAGCAAAGCAAAACTAAAACCTAAAATAAAACAAATCAAAAGTGAAACAAAACAAAATCAAGTACAAAAACACAGCAAACACAGTAAAAAAACTAAACAAAAGCAAAGCTAAAAAACCTGAAACAAAGCAAAAGAAAACAAAACTGAAATAAAAAAGCAAACCAAAAGTGAAGCAAAAAAAGCAGAGCAAAGCACAAAAAGTAGAGCAAGGCAAAAGAAAAGGTAAAACAAAAGCAGAACAAAACAAAAAAAGTTGACTAGAGCTTAAATTTATTTTTTTACCCCAAACTCCCTCAAATTCCAAAAACATACTGGAAATTCTTACTCTAGATTCCAGTTAGGAATCAATGGGTGAATGTGGCCCTGCAAGGTGCACACCTCCTTCCTGGAGCAGACCATAAGTAGAACTCTATGACCCAGACAAAGGAAAACGGGTAGATGGACAAGACTGAGCCCAACTAAATTGCAGAGCAGGATTCCGTTACTAGACTTAAAATATTCACCCATGCAGAAACAAAAACAATAGTTTCTGTGCAGAGCAGTGTGCCCGTGTATGAGGAGACCTGCCCAGGGTAATTCAGAGTGCCACTTTCAATCAGCTGCTCAACCGCACAACATCACAGTGATGCAGAGTGATGCCTTGGAAACAGCATCCTCTGCAATAAAACGATTATCACTACACGCATGGGCAAAATAAAAACAGGTGGGTTGAACAGCAAATCCAAAAAGGAAACCGATACCAAAATGGTGAACTCAACACCAGACTTCTGGAGCCCAGGAGTCTTTGAGTGCAGGCGCAGTAACTTTGTTTAATCTTTTATGATGTTAGAAATGTTCAGGGATAAAGCATCGGTGCCTATCTCCAGCACACATTGGGCTCCTTCCAGGAAGGTCACCGGCGAGCCTCGAACCGACAACCTTTTAACTGTCCTGCATTTAATTAAATCAATTTAAATCCATTTAAAAGATTACGTCATTGAAATATTAATCATAACCTGTTATAAAATACTCTGGGAGCAAGGTTTAGGAAGATTTAACAGAAAACACTGCTTTATTTAGCTTAACAACAAGCTGTATTGAGAACAAAGAAAGAACGAAGACATTTGAGGCTGAAAACTCTTTATGGAAAATCTATGGGTGACATCACCGACACAGTCATTGCTCAAAACAAGTACGCATGGATCGCAATAATCAAAATGACCTGTAGGGTCCTAACGCCACTTGTATATCTGCTTTACTTAAGTCACTTTTTACCGTAGATACTAAGTCATTAATGGTTTTGGCTGTAACAAGCCACTTCGGGGTCAGCGAGTCACTTACTATTTTTAAAGCTTATTTTAGCCAACCCTCACCTGAGCTTGATGCCAGCTCTTTCAAGGAATGTTGGCTGTGCTCAAACGAAATAAAGCTTCAGAGTTGTAAGTAACAGCAGAACCAGGAATTTCCTTAAAAGCAGGAAGTGGAAGCTCGAGTGGGAGTTTTACCAGCGTGAGCAAGTTTTGTGCAGGTGGGAACACAACCTCACACACAGCTGGGCCTCACATGTTCGCGGAGGTGCGAGTGGGGAAGGCCTTGTTTTTGGCAGGCGTGAGGGTCATGGAGAGCCCGAGGGAGAGCTGACCCTGCATCTGACCCGCACAGACCAGACACACCAGTTCCTTTCTACCACATCAAAGCAGCCATTGGTCTTACGTAAGAAACGCTGGTTTAATTCAGAGGGATGTTAACTCCGAGAGCTGGATGCTTGACACTGTATAATACGAGGGAAATGAAAACACATGTGAGGGAAATGAAGCTGGTTCATGCAAGAGCGATTCAGGTGCAAAGTGTATCGTATATTTCTGAAACACAGGCCTCTGAGGGGGATCCAGACATAGTTCCACATTTTTTAGCAGATATTTTTGTGAAAAGTTTTTACCAAATGTTCTAATAAATGGTTTTTGTTCAATGATCTCACTGGTTTGATTCTTAAAAGAGTTGCTTAGTTTGAACAAATCATGATTCCTTGACTCTTCATTATGTTACGTGGAATTTTATCCGACGTCCCAGTCGCCAAACACTACGGAATGTTTGGTATTTATCTGTGGACTGAGGCTGGCAGAAATGTTGAGTAACTTTAGGCAGTAAAGCCAAGTTCAGACAATTTTCACAACAGTCGTGTCACAGATCCTTTCACACTGCATGACTGTCTTGGGCAGCATCCAGTAGTCGCTGAATTCACACTGCATGACTTTAGAACGAATCGCAGAAAACTTGCCGACTACATTTCGCAACAAAAATACTGTTTTGAAAACAACGTGAGGTCACGTATTCTATACACAAGGCCGGAATTATTATGAAAACCATGGGTTTTTCTTGGGTTTGAAGCCCCATTTGAACCAAAACCACTGCTAATATTTCTGTTGTTTCCCTTGTTCCTCCTCCGCAATTTCACATAGCTCAGAACACATTTACCCTGCATAAGTCTAAATCACTGAAAACTCCAGCACGTCAAATATCTCAGGACCTTCCTGCGACTGTTTAGGGTCGCATCTTTGGTAGTTCACACTGTGCGATTGTCGCTCAAGTACACAAGCTCAGATTTGCCAGAGCCATCGTATGCTATTCCTCAAAATCTGCAACTCAAAAATCGTGCAATTTGAACCAAGCTCCAGCTTCTGCTCAGTTGATTAAAGGCCTCTAGACACGATCAAACTTTTTGGTCCGAAGTTTCGTTGCGCACTTCAATCGAAAACCTTGGGCGCCAATGGAAAGTGGGGCGACGAAAAAGAGTTTCGCATTGCCTTTTCAAACGCGTTTCTTGTAAGGAGAACGACCAATGAAAGTTGTCTCTTTAATGATGTGAGTAGGACGTAAAAGAGCGTCGTACAGGAAACAGGAAATGAATGGCACGCAGCAAATCTTTTAATTTCTCGACATTTGTATCAAACAGCTTCCTGTTGAGTTTCCTGTTTCCCCATGTGACACAGAGCGCCATCTTCAGGCAAGGAGGGTCATTGCACTATCATTTCAATCATATTGAGGAGCAACCTGCTGAGAAGCCATTGGAAGATTCGTTCGAATCTCAATTTAGATCGAAGTGTAGAGGCCTTTGCCTGGAATCCAGATTTATATAATAAAGACACACGAGGAAAGGAAGTAACCAGGCTAGAAATCTAAAAAAGGAGTACAGAAAAGCTGGCTTAATGAGGCAATGAGCCACGCTGGATTAATAAAAACTGAAAAACTCTGATAAATCTGTTCCGTCAACAGATATGGAAATTCCAAATATTCCTGAAACCTCAGTAAAGTTGGTCCTGACAGGTTTATTGTGTTTGACACCCTTTGGACAATTTAGGGATAGCATCTACCTTGATTGAAGAAATGCAATACGTCTTTTCTGACACTTTTAGATAGCATTTATTTAAAATATTGAGGACTACAAATATCTTACTGAGAAAAGAAAAAAACAAAAGCGATGTAGGCGTCTGTGTATACATTAGTTTCCTGTCCGGCCATTTGGGTGAAACCATGCTGAACAGAATTACAGGATGTTTCAGATAAAATCTCTCTGTACATAAATGATCCACTGACTCACTGAATCTGCGCTCGAAAGGGCTTTTAAATGCCAGAGACAACAATCTAAGACATAAAACTACCTTAGATAAATAAACCCATTGCCAGTGTCTTCCTTCCATGTTATACAAAGCCAGCATAAAGCAAAATACACAGCTCTAAAACGGTACGGTTGTAAATCGAGGGCTTCTGTTGACGGATGATCATCAGGCAGTTGCACGTTCAGTGAATTATCTGCGCAATCAACTAAAAAAATCTATTGAATCTGACCCCAGAACAGCTGTTTCCGTACTCAGTGAAGATGGATGTCGACAAACAGAATATTTGAATCTACAGAAGTCCGTTAAGCAAAAGAGTGCAAATAAAATAAATAAATCTGTGCACTTGAATTGGTTCTTATTATTTTACCCCAAACCTCTCTATCTACTCTCATCTAGAGCCAGGCGATACTGCAGATCCTGGGATCGATCTGATGCCAATAAAAAAAAAACAGGCTCAGTATCGCCAATTACAAAAATAAAGAGAGATTCTTAAAAATAAACTTTACATTTTAACAATTTAATCACATTTTTAATAATGAATGCAGATTGTTTCAATTCAATTACAAGAAAACGAAAAGATGTATTAAGAGATGTACACACACTGGCCAATTTATTAGGTACACCTGTTCAACCACTCGCAAATTTCTGATCAGCCAATCACACGGCAGCAACTCATTTAGGCACGTCAAGACAACGTGCTGAAGTTCCAATTGCGCATCAGAATGAAGAAGAAAGGTGACGTAAGTGACTTTGAGTGAAACATGGTTGTTGGTGTTTGGTCTGATCATTTCAGAAACTGCTTATCTACTGGGATTTTCAAGCACAACCACTATTATTTCTGATTGCTTGCACTGTTGAGTCACGTGATTACAAGGGGTGAGGTGTGCAGACCAGCTCGGCGTCCTATATCTTTTCAGACTGGCACCACTGAAGGAATTCTGGGAAATTGCAGAGGGGCCTCGGGGGTCAAACTTTGGAAAGTTGTAACTCAAATTGAGAACATCACAAAAACTTAAAACTGACCACACGTGTGGAGGTCTGAGCAAGAGCATAGCAATCCCTGTGCAAAAGTATTTGAACCCTAGGCTTTATAATGCGTGTTGAAAATAAATGGGAAACTCGAAACAACAAATAGAAATTGGACAGCTCCCTAGCAACCAAAGTGTGTATCCTAGCAACCAAAAGTTCTGAAATCTATCTCAGCTTTGGTTAATGATAGAGACGTGGGTTGGTTTATTTTACTCATATTGGCATGGGGAATCAGGCTGTTTCCCATAGATATGAAATCAGAATTTTCTGGTCCTTAGCAACCAGATTGTTTACCCCAGAGAAAAAACTATAGTTCAGTTCAGGAAAAGCATCGATAAATGGGAAAAGTTTACATCACAGTCACAAGGGGCACGTTTTTAAATGAAGACCACATCAAAGTTTGTGTACCTAGTACATAAGTGATCTTTTTATTAGGAAAAAGTGCCAAACATCAGCCTTCGTGAGCTAATATCGATCCGACTCCTACTCCAACCTCAGTATCCATATTAGTATCGATCTGTCCATCCCTACTTTCAGTTCTAGAGCTCTTCCTCTATTAGTTTCTCCCTGCTTTACCCATTGAAATGAGGTTTTTTGAATATGTCTTTCCATCTGTAGGACCTCCAACAGAGCCTCTGGATGAGCCTCTTTATCCCACTCCGAGAGGCTCATCAATCACAAAACTCTCATACCTCCATGCAAACCCTTCATGTACTCACTCGCTTCACATGGGAACATTTAGCAGGGGAGAAAGGAAAGACTTCTTTGTGCTTGCGTTTTTGAGGAGTGGGGTCTGGATATTCATTAAGGCAATGTAGTGGATAATCATCCGCTGTATTAATAAGAATGGAGTCCACAGATCTTATGACAGATTTATAGTGGAACTACAGCTCTGGACCGTACGCAGTAAATCACCAAGATTAAACCCAATCTCCTCCTCAACTATTTAGAGCTTTTCGGTTGCCGAGAGGCAATACAAAATAGATTTTTTGCTTAAATTTTGCGAAATACAGTATAAAGTAGATCTAAAACAAGCACCTCTTAGAATCACACACAAGGAACAACAGGTGGAAACAACCCTGTAAAAGATTTGCAGGTGGTGGCCACATACATTTCTCTTTTTTCATCCTTTCTCGATAATCTTTGGTCATTTTCCTCACCACAAGAGGTTATTAGTGAAGTTAACATGCATTATTCTTTTAATATGAATTGTGTACGATGCTCAGTTTAACGGAATCTTGACATCACAGTGCGAAAGAGTTGGGGTTGGGCAATGAAACAATGTAAATCTATTGTCACTGTGTAAAAAGGAACAGACTACGGGTGAAAAATATAAAGGGAGATATCTTTAAACATCTAAAACAGCTACATACTTTTCCCTTTCCTCAACCTTTCTGGTCATTTCAGGTCATTTTGTCCTCACCACAAGAGATTACCAGCAAAGAAGATACACATTTTTCTTTAAAATCATGAGTAAAATGGCATCTATCTATGTTTCTATGCAAGAACAACTGAACAATTCGGAATCAAGTAAAAAAAATTCTGTTTGGAAGTCGGGAACGGTCAGAATAAAGTGGAGCTATAATCAGAAACAAGGCAAATCTATTAGCATTGTGTTTAAAGGAACAGCAACCGGTGAAAAAACCTTTATAAAGCACATAGACGTGGTGAACACATTCATGTCCCTTTCCTCGTACTTTCTGACTAGTTTTTAGTAATTTCCCTCATCACAAAAGGTTACTTGTAACGTTAATGTGCGTTTTTCTTTAATGTGAATGGCGTAAAAGTTACATTTAAAAGCTTATTGTGGTGTAAACTACAGGAATGAATCAATTAATAAAAACCAGGCCATGAACAAGTGTAAATAAAATAGTTTCAATAAGAAAATAAAAAAAATAAATAAATAAAAAATACATTCAGACATTACAGGTGAAAAAAGGTGTATCCAGCCACATACATTTCCCTTTCCTCGTACTTTCTGGCTGATATTTTTGTCCTCTCCACAAGAGATTCCAAGTGAAGTTAATATGCAATATTCTTTTTGTGATGTTAAAATGCCTTTTGTTTCTATGGATCCAGAAAAAAATCAAGTAAATCAATATCAAAGATCATTTTGCCAATATAGACCAGTTTATCTAGACTTGCAGCGGCACGGTGGTGCAGTGGGTAGCACCGTGGCCTTCCTGTTAGAAGGTTGTCGCTTCGCCTCTTGCCCGATGTGAGCCGAAAGGGAATCAAAAGCTGCTTAGACGAAGGAATAATCTAATAATCTGTGAATACATAATATAAATAATAATAATATCAAAAACATATAATACACAATAATAACGTTGGCTCTTTTATAAATACAATACATTTGTAAAAAGAAAAGGAGTAAATCAAATATGAGAAAAAAAAATCCTGAGTCATCGGGATCATGCAAACACTCGGAGAGAGAGACTGTTCTGAGCCGGACAATGCTGACCTCATATAGCTTCCCAAACACGGGCTGTTTACTGGAATTAGACAAAAAAACCTCTCAGAGACCTTCTGTGACCTTTTGACCTCTGTGTCTGAAAGCCATGGAAAGAATCGCTGCGTCATGCGATCTTCTACATCTCAGAATGATTCGATTGCAGCGTGCCATCTCTATGTTTAGACTGTTTACTTCTGGATAAAGAGCTGTGACTCTTTTGTGCATTGTCCAGTGTATGATCTGTCCTGTAGTCATGTAATGTGTCAGGAGACGGGGGGGTGATTCATAGTTTGCCGTTAGCAAGTTAGTAATAATGTTTTTTTTTTAGCATAACTGAAAAAAATTATTATAGACAGTACCTGCCGGTTAATAGAGTGTTTCCACCCCTCACTCCTCCTTGATCTAAACGCGAATATAAAAAAAAATAGTTTGTATATTGTGATATAAAGTTAGCAGTTGGTAAACAGGCCCTTTTTTCCCCATTTGCTTTAACTCTAGTTTCTTTGTGGTCAGAGGTGCTTATACAAAAACACAATGGCACAGTTCGAATGAGCTCATAGACTCACGTGCAGTTGCAGCCCAGGCACAGATTTGTCCTCCCCAGAGTTTATCGTAGCTGTTTGAGCGTTAACACACCAACACAAATTTTATTGATTTTCCAGGTGAATTTATGCAGGAAAAAATAGCAAAATGAAAAAAAAAAATAATTTTGTTAAATCACTTAAATTAGAAGAGGATTACAAGAGAAACCTGATGTAAAGGAGCTTGGACAGGATCATCCTGAGATAACTGAGCATTCAGAAGACAGGGGATGAATATATATACTCTGTCATATTGCGGTATGAGAATAATTTGCCCCTGACTGTAGTGAACCCATTGGTTAATTCTGATTAAACTTTTTAAAACTCCAGGAATAGACGCAGAATAGGATTTGTGTGTTGAAACCAAACATTTCTAAAGATCTAGATACGATCCTAATCGCAGTTGTTTACCTCTTGTATGGACTATGTGAGGTTAACATCAACTGAGCAGAAACTGAACCTAAAGTGTATTTGAAAAAATTATTTGTTTTTTGATTAGATATTTTTTAGTGATTACTAAGTGAATATTTCAACCCAAACTTTCTATATTACTAGTGTTTTTTTTTCATTGAAACATATCAATTAAAAATGCCAATGGCAATATGGAAACAACACAATAATTTACATCACATAAGGTAAATAAACTAACAGAAAACAACAACTCAATCAATTAAAGAATAGATTACTCGGTTATTAAGAATTTCATGAACTGTAAATATCATTATATATAGTATACAACTATTAATGTATATATTCTTTCAAAAACCAGTTTATAAATTTAACGTTTCCTGTGATGAATCCATGACCTTGAGCGTCACTTTACTGACCGAGCCACTGACAAGAGAGTAAATATTTAACTATTTATGTGAAACAATTGTTCCCTAAAGTGCAAAATCTGTATTTATGGATACCCAGTAATCTGAGTTGTTCAGTTGATCTTTGGAAGGAGAAATAGATTTGACAAAATAGCACAAAATGCATCTTGCTTATGAGTACAAGGATATTTCCAGGGCAGATAATTAGGAAGTCTGTGTTTTTAAAAGTGTTTTCCTCAAAAAAGGACATAGCTTCATATAATGCACCTGCTTAAAACCGTGATTTTAAATTAAAGATATGTATTAGCAACACTGCTAATTACTATAAAGCTAATTGACTTCATCCTCAAATAAAACCAGCAAAGCTTTTTTTCTAATTCTGTTAAACAATGTATGCTTTAAATTCAGCTCGTTTGACTTCACGCTGGGTTATGTGATTGTCTTTTTATTAGACCTGATCCCTGTGTGCATCCTGCTGCAGACTTTGAAACCTTGCGGTTGATGTGGGGGCTTAAAGTCCCCACACACATCAAAAAAAGGCTCAGACCCTCTCTGACCCCACAAGATGGCGGACACCCGACTGCTGACTGCCTCCCTCTTGGTCCGGAAAATCATGAAGCAGAGTTTATAATCCTGGCGCGGGGCGTTTTAAAGTGGTCAGCTCCAGGAGCATATGAATTGTTGAGAGCAATTTGTGGTTGCTGCATTATCTTGTAAAAAAGCCACGTCCTGGCAGAGTTCAGTTTTACCAGCGCAATTGGAAAATACACAAGACTTTTCATATCGTATAACCATTTCATGGTAATTTAGGTTGAGGAAGAGTCCTTCATTTGGTTTTGAAACGGGAACGTCAGTGTATTAATCTAACAAAATTACCCAATCATCCTTTTAAAAAATAAAACATATTGTTTTCATTTCCATTGCTTCAATTTCAAAAGATTGAAAGAGCCAATAATAATCGAGATCATGCTTTTAAAGTGCGTCAGACAGACTACTGATAGAACTACATTTCCAATAATCTAATTTATAAACAATTTTGCAATAACCAAAAGAAAAGCCTTCGAATACACTTTTCCCACACACACCTCGTAAATGTCTGATTTTAAAATATTATATTTCCAGTGTTGCAGGTAAAACCATATCCCTTGTAGCAACTCTAAATAGGACTGAGTTCAAACAGACCACTGCATCTTTAAACTTGGAACAGTGGACATTGGAGCAACTTTGAGCACAATGCATGAGTACGCAATAATGCATTTTTTAGAAATTATAATTCCAGTTGATTATTGGATGAAACCAGGCATTGTTTCCTAGTAAGGATGGAATCAGAAACTGGTGCCGTGACCCGGGAGGTACTCGAGAAAAACAGAAAAAAAAAGACGATGACCTGGAATGAAGGGAAGCTGTGGAACCAGTGGATTTGTTGTACTGTAGGCACGTTAGAAAGAGCTCCTAGCAGACAATTGGTCAGGTTTGCTGGAAGAGTGTTGAATTGAAGGCCTGGATTAATTGGTGCCCTGACCCAGGATAAAGGAAACATTTTGCGAGTAGGGTTGCATTGAAGGCCAACTAGTAAGTGGAACCATCAATGTTACATTGATGACCAAGGATACAGCAATGATTAGTGGAGGGTAAAGTTTTTTTTTTTTTTAGTTTTTATATTTTGGTGCCATGTTGAATTAAGGGCCTGGATAAATTGGTGCCATTACCCAGTATAAAGGAAATATTTTGGCAAGCAAGGTGACACTGAAGGGCAGCTGATACCAGCAAGGTTCTTTTGGAGCAAGACAAGCAAAATCTACTGTACAACAAGAACATATATTTTGGTGCCGTGACCCGGAATAATAGAAGGGTTTTGTGCAGGAGTGTTGTACTGTGGGCAAGCTGAAAAAGCTCGTAGTAGATTCGTTAGGGAACCTTGGTGTCATGAGCTTGGTACTAAGAGTAGGTTGGTGAAGGAATGTTGGTGCCGTGACCCTGAATGCCCAAGAGTGCAAAAACTGTTGAGTTTTAATGTTGGATTTCCATTTTGGCACATGGTAGGTAAGCAAGATTGGGATAGAACTACTTCTACCAGATTCACATTTGGTACACGCCCCCGTTCTGAGTAGTCTTTATTGATCAGGGGCTGTAAATATAAATGCTACTGCCGTGGCCTGCTGCGTTTTATCCCTGCACTATGAAGTGATTTGTTTTCATCCACAAAAAAAAATGTGGAAAGGTCACCTTGATGACCTCTAAGCTAGAGCGTTTGAACAGTCCTGCAGTTGAATCGTTTTTCTAAACGTTGATCAACAATTATCCCTTTTTCACGGCTATTTGTTGCATCATGTTATGTATGGAGTGTTTGAAGATCGCATGAACACGTTTTCTTAATTAATAATACACTTATATTCCAGACATAACAATCCGTAATTCACAGATTTCAGAGAGCAGGAATAACCAGCACATTTGTGTGTCATGGGACAATTCAAATGAGAGTGCTGTCTGTACAGGAAGGAAACGAATCAATACTCTGTGCTATTACTTCCTGTTTAACATCCTTGTATTCTAAACGTATAAAGGGAGGCTGACTGGGATCTAAACACTAGCCGCTTTATTTATGTGTCTTGCCCTTGAAGCCACTGGAAGCTGACGGCTGTCTGAATCCCCACAGATACTCACCTCGTGTGCACCGGAGGTTGTTATCAACATGACTGCGATAAAGGATAAATGATTCCTTAAGTGACTCGCTCTCGGAAAACCTCATGTGTGTACCAAGCTTAAAAATACAAGTCTTTGAATACAACCCCCTCACAAATTGAGGGTTTCATAAATCACTCACAGACACGCGGCGTCCAGAGCAGTTTTGGCTCGTCATCAGACAGTCCTCTTGTGACTACTCCTACCTGTCATTCTGGAGAAGCCACGAGTTAATTAATGTATAGCAATCGAATTCCTCTCCTTCAGAAAGAACACACAGTCTCTGTATCTCGACTTCCCCGGGATTATTTTTCTTGGTCCTTGTTATGCTACGCCGCAGCGCGCACGCTTTGGATATTTATGGATCTCTAAAAATGCACAAGGACGAATTAAAATTCAAGCTGCTGAGACAGCCCTTGAGTAAACAGGAGTGTTTATTCAAATGCTCCCACATCATTCAGGGTTTGATGTGTTTTTGCAAGGCGAGAGATGAATTCATCGGTTTCAGTTTTGTCATCACACAAAAGGGACGTTTAAAGATTTGTTAATTAGCCACGACCCCCTAAAAGTTTTCCACAAACTATCAAATATAACTTTTTGCTTTACGCATGTTTATTCCCTTAGTGTGTATTGGAACAAAAGCGAAAAGGAAGAAAAAAATGGACGTAATGTCGCACAAAATTACAAAAACACGGGATGATGGGGGTGAGGGGGGTGGATCTCCTCACAGACTTGGACTAAAGCATCGGTCAACCCGTGGTCTGTATTCATTGAAGACCAAGAGTAAAGCAAGGCTTGGAGGAGGAGGTTTGTTGGAAGGCAAGTACAAAAAGAACATATATTTTGGTGCCGTGACCCGGAATAATAGAAGGGTTCTGGGGAGGAGTGTTGCTGGAAAAAGCTTGTAGAAGATTCGTTAGGGCACCTTGTTGTCATGAGCCGGGTTAGAGGCTAGGTTGGTAGAGGAATGTCGTTCTGATATCAATTAGTGCCGTGACCCTGAATGCCCAGGAGTGTTGTAATGTAATTCTTACAACTTGCAAGAATTGTTCGGGAGAACATTGCGTTTCGTCTGCATCAGCGCTGACAAACTCAGTTCCAGGGCCACAGCCCTGCACAGTTTAGCTCCAACCCCAACTACACACACCTGATGCAGCTCGTTAGGTCCTTTAGGCTGTTTGTAAGCTTCAGGTGTGGGTCTCTCTGCGCAGGGTTGGAAGTAAACTCTGCAGGGCTCCGGCCCTCCAGGAACGGATCCCGACACCCCTGGTCTACATGTTCTAAGATGCAAATAAGTTATTATATACAAAACAGCACTTCTTCTGACGCATCAACCATTTTTATTTGGATATTTGGCACCAGAAAGACTATTCTGTTCTTTTGGACTTGTGGAGACGGTTCTGTATTCGCTAATATTTTATGCGATATTCCAGATTGCGCATAAATGTAATTTGCGTCTTAGGAGGAAAACAAAGCTAATGACAACGCCCTCCTCAATGCTGTGCCCAGCACTTTCAAAACTTGTGATGGACACACAATGGCCATCATTTTCAAGCATGCGTGGTTACATGAAAACAATGTTAGATGCAAAAAAATATATATTTTTTTAAATAACTGGGTACACGTGGACAGGGTTTCTGTGGTAAAAATAACTTTTTATTTTTATAACGCATTATATTTATTTCAGGCAATCTCTTCATCTTGGTCGAGGAAATACTGACGCAATAACGCTCCCTGCCCGAAGATGCCGTTTGCAGTACAACAGATACACTACGCGCCACATAGGGAAACAGGAAAGAAGACGACGACAGAGAGAAAATCAAAGAACACGTAGAAATTGGATTTGTGTTGCGTTATTTTTTTTCTAGTTACTGTATGAAGTAGCTATGAAAATGTGGTTTGAGCGCCACCTAGTGGTTCTTTTACACCCTACTGACAGCCAGCTTTCAATGGTTGTTTTCCTTGCAAAAAAACAATATCGCACTCTGAGACTCTTTTTCGTTGGCAGCACTCGTCAGATGTATACTGTCCCGTGATTTAGGTACTTTACACTACTTTAGCCCTGAAACAAACTGAAATAGCGATAAAAGCTAGCAAGCAGTGCACATTTGACTCAAACTATCTCGTGTGTATGTGCTTAAATTTAGGCTGGCCACAGAGAGCTTGAGTGCATTAAAATGTTATCAGTCAATCATCAAGATGAATAAAAAAATCCTGGGTAGACCTCAAACGCCACGAGCGAGTGTGTGTTTTTTCATGTCTCACATCATTTTCATATCACTCTGTCCAACGTCAGTCGGTGCTCTGTAATCATGTTAAATGATGCAAATGTGCCAATGCTGACACGCTGTTTACATTTCATGTCAATTATTGTGACACAGATCGTGACGCTTATTGCATTTACAGGAACGCTAACGATTGATTTATGGATCGAATACGCTCCGCTTGAGCTCCGATGATTTGGGAGTAGTTGCATGTTTTTGTTATTGTTTCTGTCAATCAGCTACAACCTTAATGGAATTGATAATTGACTTTTCTTGTCAATATTAGCCATCCATTCTCACTCAAATATTCAAACTTTCTAAACTCCTGGGTTCGCGAGCAAGGCCTTCTCTCTCTTGAGTCTCGAGAATGGTTCGCAACATCAACTAGGAATGACGGCCTCTCGTCAGCTAACACCCATACCGGCGCCACAGGAACATGCCAAACCTTCCTGGAAAAAAACTTCACTGCTCTCTGGAGGGTCCTCACTCCACCGTACGCTCTTTTCCTGTCTATCTTGGGCCGGGATGAAGTCTGTGTTTTTAGGAAAATTCCTCTGGCGCTAACTCGTAGGCCCAACGTCTTCCCTGCCTACATTAGAAGCAGACCCCCGTCTCGTGTTTGTCCTGTGCAAACAGCTCAGCTACCACTTCATCCATCTCCTTTAGCCTGCACTGGACCTGTGCCGCTCCCAAATGCTGCTTTACTCTATTTTTCCAACACAATGGCTTGGGTTTTCCTCCCTGTGGTCTCAGACCTGTCTGCTGCACCTCCTCCGGCTCCCACCGACTGCTGCCACTGCATCAAATATTTATCAAGAGGTTTCAAACATGTCCGTAAACCAGCAGAGCATGTCCATGTACCATTCCAACACACAGACATCCTTCCGTGTCACATAATTCATCTTCAGTGCTCTCGAAACAGCAGGAAGAGTGAGGACGGGATGATTAAAAGAGGAAATATTGAGAAAAGTGGCACAGCAATGAGAAATGTCGCCATCTCTTGGTGATTTTCGGGGTAGCAACTGCAACCAAAGCCACTTCCTTCCTGAAATTTTACATTTCACCTACATTTCTATTACTGGAACCCAAAGGTCTTCTCTGCATTTGTCAATATGTAAATATGAAGTCTTAAAACTAGGATGTTTTGTGCATTTAAACAAGAAGTCCAAGTCAGCAACAAAACGATTTGGTTTTAAAATCTGAAATATTCAAGAAGGTTTGTGCTTAATTTTAGTATCTAAAATAGAGTATGCTGTCATAAAACAAGAAATTCTGGCTCAAAAATGTATTTTTTATTCTTTTAAACTTCTAATATCTTCCTTTTTTACATAAGACAATATAGACAGACAAGAGGCGTTACCCAAATCACATTATTAGGTATTTATCCACTGACTCAGGAATCAAACTTAGGTCCCACTGCATCAGAGTTGAGCGCACTGTCCACCATGGCACGAGTCTCGACTGAGAGTTTATAGGAACTGCTAAATTTGAGAAAAATCAGCAGGAACTTATGAATGTTTGCGCTTAGTAACATGAAATCTCAAACATGTGAGATAAATCCAATGCAATATGTTAGTGCCAAGTGTATCATGTTCACAAGTGAAAAGCCCATAATCAATTTTCCAGAAAACACAATAAATGCTGTGTAATGAAGTGCTGTTTTAAGCTATTTTTCCAAACCGCGATAAACACCACTAAAGTTTTTTCTCAAAAACACCATAAGTCCACTGAATCAAGCACAGCACAAGGAAGACGGGCGGCTGGGGAGGTGGAAGAATCGTTTTATAATCATTCCACAAAGACGGAACAAAATCAGGCCATTTTCAAACTGAATACAGTCTAAAAAGTCAAGCGGAGACACCCAAAGACACCGGGCGGCGAAAGGAGAAACTGCCGTTCGAAGCAGTGAGTCTAATATCTGCTTGTGGGTTCTGGCACTTAGATTTCCATTTTTGCTGTGCATATTTAAAAATGAACTGTGTGATAAAAAGCATCCCAAATTTCATCATTAGTAGAAGATGCCTTCCCATCCTTCATCTGTCACCAGTGAGGAAGAGTAGTAGCTCGAGGAGGAAAAGGGAGTATTGGTTCCCTCAAATCAGTAAATTACATCCGTGCATTTTTAACTTCCTCTCCTCATACAATGTTATTCATTGGCGGCCAAGCCAAACACGGGTCGGCAGCCTTTGGATTTTCTAAAGAACAAACCGTCCTCTTTTGTGCCAATGAAACGCACACATTCCTTGAGTCAAGCTGATAAGTTTAGAGTCTGTAGATTAACAGTCAAACAGAAAGGGGCTGTAGGAAATGAAAGGAACTTGCCTTCAAATCACCCTGAATTCTGCAAGAAACAAGTTTATTTGATTTCACGCATGGAGTCGTGTAAGTACATCGGATACGTGGGCTCATTTCATGCCAGTGATGCTGCAATTAGTGACCATAATGTGCCTGAAGCTATAGTCTTGGCAGAACAAACCTCAAGATCAAATGTAGGGGAAAACTGTCATAATATTGTGCTTAGCGTTAGTGTCTTTATCTTAATTCCATCTGAAAACCAGGGACTGTAGCCAGTTTATACACCAGATAAGATTCTCATTTGCTGAAATAGAAAATACTGTAAAGACAAATTAAAATTATTCGCAAATTTCAAAGTGTGTAATGTCTCTTGAGGTAGTTGTCAATGAGGTTCTTTATCTTCTCTGGTGGTAAAGCAGCCCATTCTTTTTGGAAAAAAAAGCGTCCAACTCTTGCATGAACAGCATTCTCAGAAAAACTGAACGTGCAGTGTGAATATAAATCGAGAGTTTTGAAATTTTTAAGCGCACCGATTGACTCGTAGAGTTTACGTTGTTGAACCGCACAAGAAAAAAAAAAAACTCGCTCCACTCGTGCCTCTCCCTTTCTCTCAGAGTTGTTCAGTGAATCCTTTTCTCAGTCCTTTCTCAGAAATGTCTAATAGTAAATAAAAAAAAATTTAAATTAATTCAATAAACAAAAATGTAACTATTACAAAATAAAAAATAAACCAAAAAAAAGAAATTAGGTAAAATGAAAAAAGGAACCTCCTCATACGAATGACTTAGAAATCTCTTCAATGGACAGTATCTCTCTGCGAGTCCTCTATACCCTGTTTGAAGCATAATATCTACCATGTACTAAATAAATAAAAAAAAAAAAAAAACAGAACTTGGCTGCATTATTCTAAGAACGTGTTGTAAATGGTAACCATTAGAGATGGTTTGAGGGCCTGCAGCTATGTACAGTATGTGGGAGTAAGAGGTTGGTGGTAATCATAACTGAAACTCAGCGTTCGGAAGGAAACCCAGACATTTAACAAACACATTTTCTGCTTGGACTCCTTTCTGAGGCCCTCCATTGTCATTCTCACTTGGGACCGGCTCTCGTCAGAAGAAACCTCAGTTGCTTGAGATGTTTTAAAGGCGAGGCGGAGGGAGCTCAAATGTCCCGTGCTGTGTGTTTACACATTATTATGTTTTGGTTTGATTTCACGACAAGCCCAGTCTAAACCTGTGAATGAGAGGCGTAGCAGTTCTGCTTGTTTCATCTGATGTTGAAAAAAGCCATCTCTGTGCAAGCTCTGGACAGTATGGAGACCAGATGTTCTCACTCGAGCACGTTTTCTGTTGCTTTCACACTGTAGCGTCACGACTCTGGCAGCTCTCTTCAGCTGCCGTTGCCGGTAATCAAATAAACGGATCTGAACGTGTCACAACCTCCATAATTCATCACACTAGGAATTTTGTTATAACTAGAATGACTAGCGTGCTTAAATAATTCACATTTTTGCATATTTCATTTGATTAAAGGAACAGCATTGCAAATTTAGTTGTGCTGTTAAATTCAGATCGCTAGTTCGTTCATCAATTTGCATAAATATTTACACAAATATGCATAATTAATTGTTTTATTAAACCAATTTACTTTTGCTGTTCAGTTTAGCTCGCTAGTTGATTCACTTAATTTGCATAGTTACAAAAATACGCGTAATTATTTGTGTTCTATTAACAAATTTCGTTGTGCCGTTCAGTTTAGCTCGCTAGTTGATTCACTTAATTTGCATAAAAATTTACATAAATGCACAAAAATTTATTGTATTTTAATAAACAAATTTAGTACAAATTTATTTAGAAAAATTTTATCAAGAATTTACTAAGCCATGTTTTTGTGTTTGGTAAAAACAGCAAAACAAGAAATATAAAACATTTGCAATATATAATCAGGAGATATATAGAGAATAGAATCAACAATAATCATATAGTTGGTTTAAAAAAACATGGTTTTGAAACAATTTCTTACTGAAATGCTACTCAATTATTTATGCTAAGCTATGCTAACTGTCGCTAGAGTGTCGAACAGCCGAAACGATTCAACAATGGTAAAGCACTACTGAAGGATAATTTAGGTATCTCCCAACAGTTTCATTTTCTCTAACTATGTGGTGTATTATGTTATAATCATTTGAGTATTAAGTGTAATATTAAACTGAAAAATAAATGACTGATAATTGTGTATTTCTTTTGTTACTTGACTTTAATCAATAGGATATTTTTGTAGACCTGTGTTATCACCTCGAGTGTCTTTTTCTCTGTGCAGAGGATCAGACAATCCACCATTACAGGAGGTGACCGACCCAAAAGGCCCGACGCAAATGGAACTACGCCCCAACTAATTTGCATTTTTTAAGAACATATATAAGGCCAGGCCACAAGGAAGGGGTGTGGAAACTAACGCTTTGCGACGGGAGTTTTTGTCACACATTGCTGTTGTGTAATGCAGTTAGTTCACCCAGATATATCTGTAATGTGTTATTCCTGAATTTTTAGTAAATATTTGGACTTCAAGCCCTCTCTTGTCTTCTCTGAAATACGTTATTCGATATTATTCCTTCACTACTTACCATCTCAGGGGGACGTTGAGAATTGCTTTTATTATTATGAAATTCGGAATGAGCAGAGCCGTTAATTAGCTGCTATTTCCCCCTTTAACTATACGTTTACTTCATCCAGTCAACAATTTAAAAAAAGCGCACCATCTCCACCCCTTCGCCACACTCTCCGGGATCACTATATAGAGCCCCAACCTGGACTGCTTCTAAACCTGGTTACCAGCTTAATATTACCGGCTCCACTCCTACAGGTGGCGCCCTTTAGGACAACGTATTTTGTCTACGAACTTTTTTGAATTGTCACAATCAAAAACTTTACAAAACTCAATGTTTAGTTCCCATGGAACAATTGGGATTAATTGTCGTATGTTTTTTTCGTTACCTTGTATCATTCTAGTAAATGACGGAATACGCTTTATAGCATTCATTAAGAAGTTCTTTTCTCAGCTGAACATTGACTTTACAAATAAACACAAATCTAACCATTGGTACAATTTTTCTAAATGTTTCAAATAGAGAAACCCTGGCAGTGGCTCTATTTCATTGTGTGAGACCACCCCGGGAGCCCATCCTTAAAAGAATTAGCCATTCATGCACATCACAGCTCGATATGAAATTCCAGGCCTTCCGATGAAGACTTGGCTACATCGCAAGCATCACAGTTTAGTCAGGTATGCACCAATGAACTCATAAATAGTCTTGCCTTCCTCAGAAGAGCGACATGTGACGCCAGACAGGCGCGCTCCCTATAGCCGTGGAGCTAAAGAAAACCTTCATTATCCGCTGGCTTGCGAGTCGAACATAGTCTTAATGATTTGGAATGACAACAGAGAAGTTTCCCTCGCCCACTTCCGTCGCCCCATCGATAACCAGCAGGCCTCAGGCTCTTGATGGCTTCTCCAGAAGGATTCAGAGTTCATTCAGCTTGCGGTTGCTTTTTGAAATAAAGTGGCAACTTTTTATGAGCTCTGAAACCTCAGAAACATTCAGCGTCATGCCAGAGCTGATCTCCCTCACTGGGTCTCTAATATCAAATTAAGGGATGTTGAAATGGTTTGTTCTAATTGGTGCCATCACAGTTGATGGATGTGTTGGTTCTTCGTGATGATGGAGTACTCGGATTATTTGAGGTTGGATTTAATTATTAGAATATTTATCGAATGGTTACGTGTGTATTTCAGTGTACACATCTCTCCAGTGGTTCCTTGTTTGTTTCAGTTCCTCTGAGTCTTTTTCAAATTGTGTGCTCTCCCATCATATATGTGCATTGATTACCCATCAGCCAATCACCAGACTCCGCACCCTTCATATAGTCATCTAAATCTAGATTATATTACTTTGTATTTAACTAAATCATTGCAGTTTCTTAAAAGTCCAATAGATGTCTATGGAGCTAAAAATGCAGCAAAAATTTGGGGTTTTTCATTTTTATATTTTAATAATGTTTGAAAGACCAACATTGTTCAGAATTATGGAATTCAAATGCACCAAAACATTTAGTTAATTTTTTTTTATTGTGTAATGTCTGAAAGTATTGATTGAAAGTATTCAATCCTACATTTTGCATAAACATGGAGTTAACCCTGCAGCCAAATCTTAGAAATCTATTTTTGACTAATTTACGTTTGCAAGTATTACATCTAACATCCTGCATACGTATGGGGGGTAAGTGCAGTAAAAACTTTGGACATTTCTTTTTTTATATACTTTAATAAAAGTCTGAAAGTATCAAATGCACCATTTTTCATATTTACTGAGTTGAAATTGCTGCAAAATTTGTAGGTTTCTTTTTTTGAATTTGACAGTTTGTTAAAAGTCTGAAAGTATTAAATCCAATAGATGTCTATGGAGTTAAAAATGGATCAAAACCTCTGTAGCTTTTTCATTTTGATATTTTAATAATGTTTGAAAGTATTAAGACAACATTCAGAATTACGGAATTCAACTGCACCAAAATATTTTGCTGATTTTTTTTTTTTTTGATTGATGTAATGTCTAAAAGTATTACTTAAGTATTGATTGAAAGTATTCGATCCTACATTGTGCATAAATATGGAGTTAACTTTGCAGCCAAACCCGAAAAAATCTATAAAATCTACTAAAAAGTTAAAATTGCTGCAAAAATTGGAGGTTTCTTTTGTGATTTTGACAGTTTATTAAAAGTCTGAAAAGTATTAAATTCAACATTATGCAAAGCTAAGAGTTAAATAAGCAGCAAAAATACCATTATTGTTTGAAAGAAATCCAATTTTACATATCAAGCCAGAAACAACACTTTTTGGAACGGGAATCTCAAGGGTAGTGTTCTAAATGGTGAAAAACAGTAAAAAAAGGGTTTCAAAAGGGTTTACCACCAACGATCAACAATGCATGATTATTTGGTGTTATGGCTTTGTAATCAATTGGGCGTAAGGGAGAAAAAAATTAAATCTGGTGCCACTCAAAAACTAAAAATCCATCGATGCCAATGTCGTTACTAATGTTTGACATCCAGGCCACGATATTGCACATTAAAAGTCTTTTTAATTACTTTTTTTCCGAAATCAGTGACATAAGATCTTTGCAATCAAAGGAAAAAAACAATTTTGTAGTTTTTAAACAAAGAGATATGTGCAAAAATGGAAAAACATTGATCTTTAATTGCGTGGCTGATTGATCGTGAATTTGAGCAATGCACAAGGATTATGAACTTAATGAAAACATCAATATTTTTTCTGGAAGGCAGCAGTTCTCTACAATTCGCAATTTTAGTTGAGCACTGAATCCTTTAGTTGAATTGAGGACAGGGTCTCTGGAGAAATGAAATCTGAAAATATGTTTAATGCTGTGTATGTGCATTTAAATATTTTCTCTCAACTCGACGCTGTTCCGGATGTATGCAGAGGGAGGGAAACCTCTATTTGCTTTGTGCATGTGTCAGGATTCAGAGGCAAACAGGAAAAGCAATTACTTTTATTTGGTCTTATGACTACACCTTATTTCACAGCAATTTAAGAAGGACAGAACTCTTAATGAGGATTTCTTTCTCCCTCACACACAGCATGCAAAGCTAATTTTATAGTTACATTTCTTTGCAGTTCATTGCAATCATTCTGTATATACTGAACACTTTCAGCCGGGGAATAACCGAGAACCAGGAACAACCAGGGGCCTGTGTTTGTGGAACACTGCCATTCATTTACAGCCAGCAAGGATTTAGTTACTATTTGACATATTTTGGTGTCAAATGTTTCCTATTAGTGCAGACATCAGCGGAGATATATTTTATTTTCATAGCTTGGGTGGTTAATTAAAGATTATGTTTAGCTGGTTGTACATACACTATAAATCGAAATCAGAGTGTTCATGGAATTAAACGTAAAGATAGTGTTGCATGCAGCTAAAATGTGAACACCACACTTAAAAAAAAACTAAATCAAGTGACTCTAAATCATATTGTTGAATTACTAAATGCTTTGAAAGCATTAAACCCAACGTTGTGCATCTCTTCGGGGATATTTTTACCTCGAAAAGGTTACTTTTGATGACCTTTTTTAAAAATCCTTGAAAGGGTTATGTTGTGAAATCCAAAAGCATTTCTGTGCAGATTTTCCTTGTGATATTGAAACTATTTTTTTTGCCACGTTTTATATTGGAAGCACTAAATCTAACATTTTGTGTCTGTATGGAGATATATTTACGGCAAATATTACACACTTTGATTCCCTTTTTGAAACATTGTTTAAGTTTGAAAGCATTCAAGCCAGCATTGTGCATCACTTAGTGGTTTTTATTAGATCAGTATGAATGTATAACTATTTTTGGATATTTATCCTGAGTTTATTAAATATTTAAACTTAACCTTGTTTTGTGGTGTGATTTAATTGGACACTGTTGTGTTTTTTTTTTGTTTTAATATCGGAAGCACTAGATCAAACATTTATCATCTGTATGGAGTTATTTTTGAAAACCTTCTTTGAACATTTTTTTTTTAATTTAAGTTTAAAAGCATTAAATCCATCATTGTGTATTTCAACATTTGTGGAGATTCCCCACATTTATTAAATATTTAAACTCAATCAACTCATGTGGATTTTTTTAAAGATTTTGCGTCTGAAACTCTACGTCTGGATGCTTTAATTCCAACATTGTGAATCTCTATTGGGTTATTAAAATATATTAGCAAAATATATAAACATTTGTGGAGATTCCCTGCGAGTTTATAAAAAATTAAACTCAACCTTGTTCATGTTTGTGGAGCTATTTTTGCAGCAAAACAATTTGAGAGATTTTTTTCTTTTGTATTTTAAGTTTGAAAGCATTATTGTGCTTCTCTATGGAGCTATTTTTGCAGCAAAACAATTTGAGAGGTTTTTTTTGTATTTTAAGTTTGAAAGCATTATTGTGCTTCTCTATGGAGCTATTTTTGCAGCAAAACAATTTGAGAGGTTTTTTTTGTATTTTAAGTTTGAAAGCATTATTGTGCTTCTCTATGGAGCTATTTTTGCAGCAAAACAATTTGAGAGGTTTTTTTTGTATTTTAAGTTTGAAAGCATTATTGTGCTTCTCTATGGAGCTATTTTTGCAGCAAAACAATTTGAAGCATGTAAAAAAAAACAATTTCTTCTTTTTATGTTTTTTTTTATATATATTTTAAAGCATTAAATCCAACAGAATACTTCACCATTGTGCTTGCTACAACAGAAATGGATATTCCTTTTGTGGATATTCCTTAGTGTGTTTAAATCCATAATTCAGCTCTACAATACACAAACAATCTGTGAATACTGTTTCCCTACTGTGTTGCTAATATATTTATGTATTTGCAAATGCAAACTACTTTCAATTTGTCAATTTGTCTGCACACATGCATGCCTTTATGCACATAACAGAAGGAGAAAAAGCAATAAAGATCGATGTAAGCATGATGGAAACTCAGGGTAAATTGATCCTTACCTAATTTTAAATCATCTGTGACGTGAAGCAGGATACGGTTGGAAACGTCTACATTACACAAACTTAACTGATGTGAAAAATAAGACTTCATCAGCATGTGATTTACATTTTTCCTCCTGCAGTAATAACCGTCCCTGGCAGGAGCTTATAAAAAAAACATATCATCTGTAATTTAATTGCTGAAACACCCACAATTAGCGGAGTAAGTTGTATTACAAAGTGGTGGAGCCAGTGTGTTCTCAGTCATCCAAACCCTTTGCTGCCTGCGCCAAGACCCTGAGCCCAGCAGCACTTTCACTGGACCACCCGTACAACACGAGGAAAAACCAACAAGGCCTTCAGCCACAGACTTAGCATAATCTGAACCTCGTCTTAAAAAACTTGACAAAGGGCCGTTCCTTCCTTCATTAAGCCATAAGAACAAGCTGCTTGAGCGTTTCAGTTTTCCATGACTGGGCACTTTTCTGAACTGTGTAAGAGTCATGGGCACACGTCAAACACGGATACAAGAACTAAAACAACACCCACAAAGCCAGAGAACTCTATATTAAACCATTCATCTCGAAAGATATTTTCATTCACTTTAATCAGAATAGGTTTCCTGAGCCTAAACTTTTGAAGAGTGACTGCAGTATTTTCATTTAATAACATCTATGTCTTAAAATCTGTCCATCCTACTGTGAAATGTGTTAAAGAGTTGTCCACTGTAAAAAGGTTGAGTCAATATAACATTTTAAGGCAACCGGCAAAGATACTGTAAACATTCCTCAGAGAGATTGGTCCATATTGACATGAGAGCATCTTGCAGTAGCTGCAGATTTGTCGGCTGCACATCCATAATGAGAATCTCCCATTCCAACATTTCTCAGTCTGAGATGATCCATGGACAACTGGAGTGAAGGTGACGGGCAGCTGAGTTGTTGGAGCAGAGTACTTCGGTTCAGGGGACGGAGAGATATTTGAACTCGGAAGAGAGACAAAGCAAGCATGGAGATCCAAGAAGGCTATGAGATATCATGGAGAGTCACGGTGGGTGAACCGTAGATTTAACAACAGAGGAGGTGCACGGATGAGCCTTTTAATAGATGGAGTGGGATTTGAGGAGTGTTCTGATTGGGTGTCTGATTCAGTGTGGTGATTGTCTGCGGGTGGATTGACCTCTGGAGATCTCTTCTGGGGACACTGGATGAACTAAATCTATTTTTAAATGACACAGATTTATTTTTTCTCTCCTACACAACCAGATCTAATGGTAGAAGACCCATAGCCCAAGTGTCATTGATTGCAACTATTTCACAAACAGGAAAAAAAGCTCGATTAATGAAACGCCACCCGATCGAAAGAGTGTATTTTTGTTACAATTTCAGACAGAAGGTGTGTATAGATTTTAAATTTTACATCCGAGGTTTGAGCTGCTGGTGGTTCCACGTTTGGCTCGTTGGCCTTCTGGAGGATCGGTTTTTCTTTATGATTGCTGTAAAAGGTGACTCTCTTCCTGAGAGCACGGCACGGAGCCCAAATCATCTCAAAAATCCCATGTGTCCTGACATATTCCCAGCACAGCACCATTGGAGTCCACTGGAAATGCTCAGATTCACCACATAGACATTAACTGCTAGATGCCGTCACTGCAGTCACGCTATTATTGTTCTGAGAGCAGTGGCCTGTTTCCCCCAGCGAGCAAAAATTTAAACAAATTCAACCGCAGAATTCCTTGATAAAAACTCACAATATCATGCAATTCTGAACTTTGTGATAAAGTTGAATTCCAAGAAATGTAGTCAGAATTCTGACAAAGGTCAGAATTTTCAGATATAAAGTTGCAATTACAAGACAAAAAAAGTCAGATTTCTGGCATAAAAAGTTAGAATTTTGAGGTACAAAGATACAATACCAAAAAAATCTAAAAATTCAAATAAAATTTCAGAATTCTAAAAAATAATCAGAATTCTAAGATAAAAAGTCTGGGATAAAATGTGCAAAGCAAAAATTATGAAAAAGAGTGAAGAGGAAAGCTTCTAGCTCTAGATTTAACAGCCGGAAATATGCAGAAGCTCCATGACATGCAGCAAACAATTATGGACCTCTAAAGACAATCAAAGCTAATTCTTCCTGCAGGAATAGATTTTTTATTTTCTCAGTTATAAAAAGTTATAAAAAGTCAACATAGGATGTAATAGCCGCAGCGACCAGCAGAGAGCATCCCTGCCTTCCAGTCCCCTGCCACGCACATGTTTACAGTATTTATCACATAGCAGATCAAGTATTTGTCTGTTTTGTACCCGTCTCACCCTGGCGTTGTTTATGAAAGGTAAAAAGCGTCCAGTCTCTCTCCTGACAGCCACTAAAACCTGCTCTCATTCCCAGTGACACCATGAGACTCTTAACAGCTGAGCTCTTGAGCGAGACGGTCAAAACACAGACAGCTTTGGCTGTGACTCCCTGAAAAAAACAACACTAATTTAAAGGAATCGCTCACCCAAAATGACAAGGAGCTTTAATCTTCTAATCCTTGGCAGAAAATCTTCCATTAGGGAGAAAATCACTTGGGTGGTCTTAATTTCACTTTAAAGGGACGGATCTTTCAAAGCATCTCTTAAAATGCACCAAATCTAAAAATCAACTGTAAGCAAATTCCGAGCTAAAGAGGATTTTTTGAGAGGAGCGTGCTCTTGCTTGATTGTAATGAAATGAATTGTAACACATTTCTCGTGATTGATTAAATCGCTGCTCTAAAAAGTTCTGAATCATTGAAGAATGTTCTCAAAGGAACAGAAAACGCAGAAATTGAAAATCTGTAAATATTGTATCTAAAAAAATGAATCTGAAAACATATTTAATATAAATAGCTGGCGTTTTAATTTTAAACTCTCTTGAGGTAGTTGTCGATGAGGTTCTTTATCTTCTCTTTTGGTAAAGCAGCCCATTTGTCTTGCCAGAACGCCTCCAACTCTTGTAAATGCTTGCAAGAACTACACATTTGAAGACTGAGAGCCACTCCAGAACCTTCACTTTGTTCTGGCGGAACTAACGAAATGTGTGTTTTGGATCGTTGTCCTGTTGGAATATCCAGTAACGTCCCATCCACAGCTTCCGGCTGATGAAGCCCATTTTCCCCCAGGATCTCTTAAGATCATGCTGCATTCATCTTCCCATTAATGTTGTCAATGTTTCCTGTGCCTTTGGAGCTCGCACATCCCCAAAACATCAGAGACCCACCTCCATGCTTCACAGTGGGGATGGTAACTCCTCTCCAGATGTAGCGTTACGGTTGTGGTTCCATTTTGGCCTCATTGCTCCAAATAACTTTATTCCAGAAGTTCTGAGGCTTGTGTCACAAAGCTGTTGAGCTACTTTGCAGCATTTCTTCTGGCAACTCGACCATGCAACCCATTTTTCTTCAAGCGTCTCCTTATTGTTTTCTCTTTTTTGTGTCTCAAGAAGTTATTTGTGGGTTTTTCTTAGTATCCGTTAAATTTTGAAAAAAGTGGTTTGACAATAAATGGCTTTTTTTGCCTCCTCTGGAGTGTTGCACCTGCAGAAAACAAGGGTTGTCCGAGTGCTACAGTAATGACACACACTTCCCAGAATCCAAAACAAATCCTTAATCCATCTACAAATGAACCCAAATCCCTTAAAAAAAAAATCTCAGAACACCACCTACTCAATTGATCGCAGCTTAGATCAAACTGCTCGGTGACACAAAAATCAATCACTGCAAAGTGTTGAGAAAAGGCTTCCTGAAGAATAATGACAGTAAATCCTTGAGCAGCTGAGGTCTGTGTGTCACGAATGGGGGGCTTTGTGTAAAATGCAAGGCACTATGTTTGAAGCTTATTATTACAGAAGGAAGCTGTTGAAAAAGAGGGAGTGATGACTTTTTTCTCAGTGACAACATACAGTGAGGCTCTTCTAACTTTAACCGTTGCTAACGATGTTTACGGCTTGGTCTTGTGTGACTTTCATTGATTGGGGAAATTAAAAGTTTGTGCAAAATTTTCAGCAAGTGTGAACAAACGCTATAAATAAAGAATTTCAAAATGCATTGAGAGTGAACATAAAGGCAGGAGAGGGCAAACATCAGGAAACCAAGGAGAAGGAACCAGGAACCTAAGACAATGGACCCAAACGATCAATATTTGGTACACTTTCAAAAAACTGGAACATTTAAGAATTAAAATCAGGTCTATGATCCACCACAGCAACCATACAGAAGGTAGTAGTTATGCTGCATCAACAAGGTCTCCCCCAGATCTGGGTTTTGAAGACATTCAGGAAGCACAAATAAGCATCCACGTACACATCTTCCCGAGAAGTCTGTCCAGAAGTAGTCTCCATGGAAGAGTTGCGGCCAAAAAGCAACAACAGCAATGTGAGAACAAGGCCTAGCAACTCAAATATGAACATAATTAAAGGAACTTGGTTCAAAGAATTCAGGGAAGCCTGAAGAGCAGTACAGTAATGATCGTCTGGAGGCAACAGTGAAGCATGGTGGAGGTTCCTTAAGTATTTTTTGCAGCTGGATCTCTGCAAAACGAGTTAGGATGTTCTCAAGGCAGAGCAGAAATTTACTTTGCAATACTATCAGGGAGGCATTTCGTCGGCCCCAAATTTATTCTGCAGTAGGAGAATTACTGCAAACATACAGCCAAGTCATTAAGATACAAAAGTTCTCCAAAAGATGGAGAAAACCCTAATTTCAACACGATCAAGTCTGGGATCACATGAAGAGACAGAAAGGTATGAGAAAGCTACATCCACAGATGTTATGTGCTCCGTTTCTCGCTTGGTTCCTTTTACAGACACCAAATTAGGGCCATCAGTGCCATCTGGTGTTGAAAAGAAGATATAACCCTTGGAAGTACAATAACTTGCAATATGGTTTGTGTTTTTCAACGTTTAGCCACAAATGGGACAAAAATACTTGCAACAGGAGAGGTTTGCCTGTTTTTTTTACACAACGTCTCAACCATTTCGATTTTTTTTATTAAAACAACCACCAGCAGAGTTTCGTCACCTAAAAAGCACCTAAAAGAATTGCTACTGTTTCCTTCAGTAAAGCATCATTTTATAGACAAATCAGCACTAAATAACGAGGCAAATTTACATATATATTTTTTTTTCAGCTTGTCATGCTTTTGTTTTAAACACTACATCTAACTGGAAGAATTCAACTCATTTTTTCAACCAGAAATACTGATCAGGGGTTCATGAAAAAACAAACAAACATGAATTTCACAGGGTACTAGACTGCAGTTTGACATGTGAGACTTTACTACAACCCTTAATCAAAGCAGAGGGCATGCAACAATGCCTGGGCTTTCATTCACTTTAGGAAAGCAGAAGTGAAACAGTAAAAACATCCCATTCATCACCTCAGCAGCTTGCCTTCAACGACGTGTGGTATGACAGCCTCAGGAAAATGGAACTTTTCAGTTCGAGTGACAAAAGGTACAACCCTGCCTGGGACATTGAATAAAGCTACTTTGAAATACTGCACAGAACCAAATTAAAGGTAATTAACTGTGCTACAGACTAATTATTATACAAAAAATAAATAAATACTTCACAGAGAACCCGGATGTGTAGCTACTTCCGATGGTTCTTTATACCTCTAAGGCATGATCTTGAAACAAAAATGGCCCAAACAGCTTTCTGTGTAATTACTTTCTGAAAGAGCCATTGAGCTTAATGAAAGCATCTACCTGAAAGTGATCAGAAAGCGTCCTCTGGAGTAATGAGGGTAAATGTGAGATTTGAGTAGCGGACGCAAATTATGGTGAAAAATGTCTGGGATAGCAAACCGTTTCAGCGCTTTACATTAAAATATTCTGTTTTCAGTGAGAATTATTGTGCAATACTTTATATCTGCATGGAACTGAGTTAATAGTGTCCCTTAACCCTTGGAAGGAACCCTTTGCATGTATGATGTGTGAGCCAATCACAGCTGATGTTTTTTACTAAAGAATGAATGGCGCGACCCGAGCTAATTTTTCATTTGCTTTCAAATGTAATGTGTAGGTCTCAAAAAGGTTATTTGTTTTGATATTTTTGGTTTAAATTGAACATGTTATGACACATAAAACTTGAGAAAATGCTTCCTTCAGTTTTATTTTACAGACCACAAGTTGGTGCCATCTAGTGGTGAAAAGATGGGATTACCATTGGAAGTACATGACCTGCAATATGGCTGGTGTTTTTTAAAGTTCTGGCACAAAATATGCTTGGTGTATTAGGTCTAGGGGAGGTTTGTGTTTGAGAATTTTCATATTGTTTAGAGCATGTCTCTTGGGGGATTTATGAATTAAAAAAATTACAAAATTGAACTTTCTGAGTTTTATTTTTTTGGTACAGTATGAGGTTTGTTGAATTATTGTGTAATGTAATGAAAAAATATTTGTAAAAGAAAAGAAGCTGGGGTTGTACAGAGGGAATTATATCAAGCATTGTCACCACAAAAATTTTTAAAGGTATTTTATTGGAGTAAATTATAAAGTTTATGGTGTGTATTTAATTAAAATTTTTTTTCAAAAGAACATCACAGTTATCGAAGTGTTTGTATGTTGAGAATGAACCGAACACAGAAGGATGTCGAGTACTTTTGAATGAATAGAATAAAAACAAGTATATTTTGTAAAAAATTACCCTCAAACTTTGCCGTTTTCAAAGTCTTGTGCCTCATAGTTTTTTTTAGAACTGCAGTAAATCAACATGGATTACAGTTAAAAAATATTGTGCACAATATCGAGGTTGAGCAAACTATTTTTTTTGCAGCTGGTTGCTTTAAATTTTCTCAACTTAATTTTTTTTACAGTTCTTTTTTATTAAAGAAAATAAAATGATATACACAACACTTTCCCAATAAACTCGTGTGTGTGTTTTTTTTTTTATCCAGCACTTTACACAGGTACCTGGTTATTATTTGGTAAAATACTGTTTGAAGTCCTGCACTAAATGTAATTAAAACCAAAACAAATAAATAAATTCCAGTAAAATAGCAATATTTAACTAAAGCTGTTCTTCTACTCTATGAGAAAGCCACAAAAGCTTATTTTGTACGGCTCATGGTTAAAGTGTGGTGTTTTACTCTACGGCTGATGTCTCTTTCACACTCCATATCGTCCCCGAGGTCACAAAGACAAGAGAGTGTTGTTTAAATCTGCAGAAAATACACCCTTAGGGGAGTTTTACAGACAAGATTTCAGTTTGTTCTGTCTTTCTGGGAACTCCTTCACTGCGTTTTCTCTAGACCTGTTTGGATGTTTTTATTTAGCTTTCACAGGAAAAAAAAACTTTAGTCAATGCTTCCATTATAGTTTCAGAAAACTATGAAATACTTCTAGTTTTTTAACCAAGTGAACAAAAACGAAAACAGTTAAAGACATCAGATGCAAACTCACTTTTCAGGCAATTTTGTTTTGAATCCCCGTGAAACATTAATATACAGGATCCTACTGGTTTCTATCATTTGTTTCACTCTTTCAATCAATGTGCCACTTCGTCTTCATGTTCTCATCTGCTCTTCCCTTTTATATTCTCTCACTTCTCCCTTCCTCACAGTCGTTCCTACGGTTCACTCTCCATGATTGCTTCTTGCCTTCTTGGATCCCCTTTAGTACTCATCCTGTTTCCATCTCTCCATCTGCTCCTGTCAATTACTTCTGTGACTTCGTTCCAGTGTCTTACCTCCACTCCGGTCATCTTTCCTTAGCTTTAAAAAGACAATAATACTGTAAGGTTTGAAAATGCTTACGATTATTTTTACAGCAGTAGCCTTTGATTGATTTTATTTGAATAAAAAAAAGGACAGGAAGTGAGGAAAGAAGACCAGCTCAGGACTTAAACCCGCGTCACCATGCACAGCAGCACATATATATCCTGCGCGTTACCCACTGCAGCCCAAAGACTGACTAGTCAGCGATCAACAGGATGTTGCATCACCCTTTTCTGTCCAATCAGAGAAAGGCATCAACTTGATTTGGCTTAACTTCCTTTTAGAACCTCAGACAAATGGGTGTGAAAATGTTAAAGACAGTTGAAGAGTACAAAACACTGCAAAATCCCCCAAAAGCACACAAAACAAGTCGATGGACAAGCCGAAATAGATGCAAAGACTGAAACATCATCAGGCAATCTCCAAAATGTAATTTATTTAACAAGTTTCGGGAGGAGCTTATTAGGACAAGCGGGTGTCTTTACTTTAACTCGTCTCATATGAGCACAGTCAAACCTAGAGACTCATAGCTACCCCTCCTCCACCTTTCCACCCCAAACAAAGCAGGTGTTTTATGGGTCAAGGTGGGATATGGGGTGCTGCAGCCTGTTTCTCCTATTAGAGAAAAGCATCGCCTCGATCCGAGATAATCTGCTTTAAGAACTTCACCCAAATGCATGGGAAAACTTCAGCTCAAAACAAAAATGGTGTGTTGCTACAAAACAAGTCAGTGTGCACGAAGAAATAGTAAAGGGTAAACCTCCAAAATGTAATTTATTTAACAAGTTTCGGGAGGGGCTTATTAGGACAAGCTGATTAACTGGTGTCTACATTTGACCTCATCATTTCTATCGTAATCGATCACAATCTAGACCACCTTTTTAACGAGTCATGGAGTATGGGGTGGGGGGGCTATAGCCTGTTTCTGGTCTCCTTTCTCAGACAGACTAGTATGTTTCCCCTGAACTAGCTATTTTGACTTGGCTGGTTCCTGTGTTTTATAAAGACACAGTTAATCAATTGGACCATTCTGCAAAGCAATGATCTGCAACGTCTTTCCTTGCTGACACTTTGTAACTTACATTTTCCCTGTGATGCATTATTAAGATAAAGACGATCTTAAAAAAGAAGCAAGATGATGGAAGATTGAACACTCCGTCTTTGGCTTGCATTCCTCATCAAACAGACTGCTTTCTGTTCAAAGATACCAACCCTCCGGGGCATTTTAGCCATTCGCTTTTAAGGGAATACTCTGGTTAAATGCTGAGCTTCTCCTTCACATCTGCCATGGTTTGAAATTGGGTGTGACGGATGAAGCTCTGTGATAAGTTTGCAAAATGATTCCACGGCGGCACATTTCTTCAGTGAAGCTCGAGGAGACGCGCAGAGGCTGTTTGGAGAGAGGAGGATGGTGCAGATGCTGCGGACTGTCACGTTGACACACCGCTGGCAGATGTAATCCTGATCAACAGGATGGCTCTCCACGTTTCCTTTGCGAGCTCAAGTCAGCACACGGGTGAACGACTCTGAGAGGGGCGTCCATGTATAAAGAGGGATTAATACTGAATGAACAGGAGGGGAGAAAATGTGCCCGGTGCTAATGATTATGATTGCAGGATGTCAAATTGGAGTGTTTTTCCTGGAGAAGTGGAGGTGAAATTGAAAACCCCAGGATGGCATTTACAGACGACACGGAGTGAGACGCTGGAATGGATCGATACACCTCCAAACTGTCTCCTGCTGCTGACTATGGAGCAGGAGCCTTCTTGGTGCTTGTTGGTGAGTGCGCTTTTCTCAAAGCAATTCTTTTCTTAAACTATTAGCGAACATTGAGCGATGCAACGTGTTTATTCGAATGAACAAAGAAAAAAGTTTTGCTTCCTTTCGTCTGGATTCTTTTTAAAAACCCAACACTGCAGGAATTCATCGTTTGCATCTGATTTGATAGACGTGTCAATCAAATTAACTTTTATTTGTTTATTTATTGTTCTAGTAGCTGTGCTTTTGTGTCTTAGAGTCTAAATCAGTCACAGTGTAAATTGTACATGGAAAGGAAGTCGCATCACATTTCATTTTCTTTACCTCATAGCCACAGGGCGCCAACACTGTTATCAAAGTAGACTTCATTAATTGACTTTCCATAATTTCTAGCTAGCAAGTCACATGCGAATAAATGAGGGTTTGGCTTGCTGGAAGTCAGGTTTGCCTCATTTTCGAGGAAATAATTATGGTTATGAGCATTCCGTCCTATAATATCCATCCCGATGCTCGAGGAAAATGAATTAGCTTTCCACAAACCAGAATTAACTTTAATCTGAACCTTTAATCAATTCTGAAAGCTAGAAACTTTCACCAAATAACTTCTGTACCTTATTGTTTCTTTTTCCATCCAAGTGAATATTTCCCTACGCCATAAAATCTGAAATGTTAGCTTTTAATCTGCTTATTGTATTCTATTTTATTTTTAGCACAACCCATCTCATCACAATACGATTTCCTAAGGCAGTAACCGTAAGCATACTTTAGTGGGAGTTTGGTGACGATTCAAAACGGTGACATGTAATAACATTTGATTATTACACTATTACAACTTCCTGTTGATAAACACTCTGGTACACACAACACAACAATTTTATCAGATTTATGTTTATTGAACATTTTTAAGTGCTAAATTCTGATATAATTGAATAATTTTGATCATTTTATTTCAAGTTTGCATCTATTTCACAGACGTGAGCATAAATTAAACTGAACTTGCTTATCCAATTAAAACTTTCTGACTCTAGTCACCTTTACAGAATAGTCAGGAATATTGAGGCAACACACTTTTAATAAACGATGAATCTTTATGTTGATACGCCTTCTCATATCTAAAAAAATACATCAAATTCAAAATATAACTCACCTAAATTATAACGGAGTGCATGCTAATCTACTTTACAGCACTGCTGAAGTCCTAAAAATGCTATTTGCTTCACACCGAGTTATATTTTATATCAGAAAGCTCACACATTTGACCTCTTTAATCCGGAGACTTGAGTGTTATCTTATAAAGTAGTTTAGACTGCACCTATTTGTACTTCTATTGTGAATTTTTGTAATTTCATAAAACTATTATGTGCACTTTAATAAAAACTGAAGGTAAAAAAAAATGTACACATATATATGCCGCACTGTATGATTATTGTATATATATATATATATATATATATATATATATATATATATATATATATATATATATATAGGGGTAGCACAGTTGCCTAGCGCCCTCTATTGACTGGTCGATAGAACATTTGCAAAAAACAAAATCAATGCATATTCTTGCTGCACAGGCAAACATTTAAACAACTTTTTAATTGTTGCATTTACACTGAAATCACTAAACTAACACAATTAGAGTGAATTGCAACACTTTTCAAAGGCGTCACATCTCCCAACACCAGCCCAGAGTTAAACCATGAACATTGAGAGAGCCAGATGAGACGAACACTAAATCAGAGTCACAGGGAGTCACAAAAATCACTGTATTGGTGCTGACTCAGCATTTATTCAAGGAATCTGTGATGACACCAACTCTTCCTGAAAGCCCACGCATTTGCCGGGTTGCTCCACGTTGATCCTACACCGCTTATCAAACCATGTGTTTTCAGGATTCTGGATCAGTTCACGAGGTACAGCCCTGCACAAACCATGCTTCATGTGGCTTTCAATTGAGCTCGAAAAACTTCATTAGCCTGATGAGGTTAGTTAAGGTGTGCAGGGCTGCGCACCTCAAGTGATTGAGTCTGACACCCCCAGGTCTAGTGTCATTTTCAATTCAATGAAGTGTTTATGTGGCTGCTTGATCAGATAACTACCTCTTCTGATCGACTAAAGAGTCCAATTGTAATCTGATTACAGATGCGAGCACAAAAACACAAGTCAAGGCTCGAATTTTATATTCCGCCCTTGCAACATTACACCTTTCCAATGATCATTTTTAAAATTCCATGCTTTTTTTGTTCGATCAAATGAAGGCAGAATTCAATCTTTCGATGGCTTGCGATGGTCTAGAAGTCTCATTCAGAAAATGTGGTGAAATTAAATATACATGACGATTATGCAACTGTTACGAAAGCTTTACACGTGATAAGCTCCTAAGTACAAATTTGTCTATTTTATTATCCATGTTTTGCACAAGATGCATTACCTTTAAAATAATTCCCAAGCAATTAACTCCACTGAACGCCAGTGCACTGAGTAAATGAATTATTTGTGTAATCAAATACAGCCTGTGGGTTCTCCGCAGGACATGCCTTTCCATCTCTTTATCTCCACAGTCACCAGGTCTTTATTTAGAATCACTGATAAAAACAGGACAATTCTGTGCAGCGGTGTTTCTCCAGTTTATGAATTATTAAGAGAGTAAAATAAACAGAGAAACTTTTTTTTTGGCAAACTACCATTACTTTTGAAGATAGTAATACTTTTTTTAAAATATTCAATATTACTTGTGTGAACTTCTAGAAACACATTTTAAGGGTTACACCGTGTTTATAAATAATACCTGGAACACTGAATTTTACAGCGTATTTCATGTTGGAATTTTGTCTTTTAAATTTCTCAATATAATAAAAGTAAATGCGTTAGTTACCATTTTAATAAATCAAAGTGCCAATGCAAAATGTTTAATTCACTCACACTTTCACTGACATCCACTCTGAAGCTTGAACTGGTTCCATGTCATTGTCACGGTGGAAGGAGCAGAGGACCGTGTCGACATGTAACCGGTTGATTTGGAAATGATTTTTTTTGCTTATTTGCGTTGTTCGTCCACATTTAGATGGCGCATCGTGTTTATATACCCTGCAATTTTGTGCCACGTGCAGGATTACAACAGATGCACCTGTGTTTTTGCAAACTCAATGCTGAATTTAAGTATTGTTTGAATACTGTTGATATATTCAGTAGTTGTTACTTTTTCTAATTGATCATTAGTAGAAGCTGCTCACTGCTGCGCATCAGAAAAGAGGAGCTTCACAGAACACCAGAGGGGAGGAGCTACATCTGTAACCTCTGATGCTCTGTAGATCTTCCCCTCCTTTGGGCTCTAGCCCCTCCCCTCTGATGTTGCATGTAGCTCCTCCTCCCGGATTTCTGCATCGAGGAGCGCTAGATCATTAGTCAAAGCAGTGCATCATTCTTTCACCTGTTCCCTCAAAACTCCATCAGTCTTACCGTAAAGTGTCAGATGTTAAATTGTGAAGATTTTTTTACTTTGTTAAATTACGGCAGCCGTCGAAAGTTGACATTTTGCCATAAAGAAGAAATTATTATGCATCAGCCATACAATGTCTGATTATTACCTTTTTTACAAACTGTGGACTAAGAACCAATGTCTGAAAACATCTACAAACACTGTCAGTAATAGCGCCACCAGGTGGCCACAGGAAATACAACACTCAACCTCGAAGAGGTATGACTTTTTACCAATTTTGACTTATGAGCAAATGAGGAGAGTGGAGTCAATTGCACTCCAATCTATTGTTACCAGTGAAGCAGCTCAGTGATAATGAAACCTAGTATTTTGCTACATTTTACAATTATTAAATAAACAATTAATTAAAAATAAAACTGAAACCGGTTACATTTCATCAACAAAACCTTTAGCTGCACAATAATGCTGTCATTCGAGGAAAAAGAGCATTAGATTATATTGCGAGGCTAATGAAAAGGTCTTATATCATCTGAAGGTCAGAAGAAAAAGGTCATTGAACATGCCTTTCAGGGCAGATTAGGCGTACATTATGATATTTGTCAGCCCAATGCATGCATCGTCGCATATCTACTCTTTGAATGTCCTTCTTAGCAAAAGACGTAAATGTCTAAGCACTTGTGGATTTGTCTGATTTTGCAAGTAGTCCAGTCTCTGCCGGTGACTGAGCATATTCATTTGAACCGACGTGAAAAAACTTTTGGTTTGTATGTTGTACAAACCTCATTTCTTACAGTTCTCTCAACCTTTGTTTAGTTTTAATAAACGCAAAATGATAAACTGCAAGCAGCCGTTTGTTCATTTTAGAAAAAAATATTAGGCTTAACATCTCAACCACTGAAGTTGAGTAAACTGAAATTTTTTTGCAGTGGTTTACCTAATTTTTTTTTTATTTTTTTACAGCAAGGGAGTCAAATTAAGTCTGTATTGAGACAGAACTAAAAATAATGGTCTCAAATATTCACTCAGATTGAATGGATTTCAGCAACCAGACTTTATTCCATAAATCGGAGTTTGTAAAAATAATAAAATCCTAATTTATTATTTTTTTTTATTGTTGTTGATTTTTTGTTATTTTTTAATTTACTTTTTATTATTGTCATTGTTATTTACTTTTATTTGTTTATTTATAATTGCATTTATTAAATGTTACTTTATTTTCGTCCTATTATCCTATCCTTTTCTGAGATAAAACAGGAAGTTGCATCACAAACAGGAAACTACATCAAAGCTAGGTTCTGTAAGTCATGGGGCGATCATACCACCAAAAAGTTCAATTGACTTGAATGTGTTCCAATAAGGCGATGCAAAAGCAGACGTTTCTGCCTACGTGATCCCAGTGATTTCGAGTCACTTTAAGCAGCTTGAGACACTACATTAGAGAGGTCACATGTGTGAGCTTTTTGATAACTCAATATGTAGCAAATTTACATTTTTAGGATGTCAGTATTGCTTTAGCGTAGATTTGAAGACATCCTGTTATAATTTAGACGAGTTATCTAATGAATTGTTTGCTTTTTAAAGGACGTTTTGTGGGCGGCCTCAAACCGCACACAATTGCATGCGGTGAAATTCCGCATCGTTCAGGACTAGCGTGACTGCCCCATCAAGGTGTTGTAGACTCTCTTTCCCCTCCCCCTCTCCTTTATTCTCTATATGCTGTTTAGCATTAATAAAGCACTAATAAAGCCGTATTTTCTGTTATAACTTCTTAATCCTTGCTTCCAACGCCTTCATAATATTTATTCATAATATTTTGGTAACAGTGAATATTGTAGACATGCCACATTTAGACTGGACTTGAACCTCTTTGGACCCAGTCTTGACTATTTCCGGTTAGGAACTTGTCTTAAACTCAACCATAGACTCAACTACAGCCCTATATGGATTTGCATGGATCTTTTAACGGTCCTGCAGTGACTCTACGAGACATTAATCAGCTCAGTGATTTCCTTTGTAAGGTGCATTGGAGCGTAAAGTCTCTTCTCTGCAGCTCGTCAGGTGGGCACTTTCTGGAAACACAGCAATGACCTTCACCCTGAGTCACACTCTGGCCGGAGGCTGAAAATGCTCTAAAAACATCTTACTTCATATATGGCTTGTTGGCAAATAACAAAAATCCGATCGGAGATATAGAGTTTTAAACTAAATGTATAGTTTACAAGATGTAGTAAAATTCTACCACGTGTGTTTCTGTGTATATTAAGATTTCTACTTAAATTTTTTCTACTTAGACATTCACAACTGTGACAAAAAAACAGCTTAAGACAAAAAAAAAAAGTTAATTTTCAAACTTAAAAATTTAATGTAAAAGACCACAAAGACGGATTGAGTTTGCTTGAAGTCAGGTCCACTTTTCTCAGTGACTTCACTGAACTTATGTTTTCTAAGACTAAACAAGGGTTGAGTGAACTGTAAAAATTAGTAGCACAACTAAACAATTTTTAATTACTTTTTTATTTGATTGGATTTACATTCTGTATGTGATGATGAGAGCTGAGATAGTGATGCCTGTAGATGCTAGACCTGGGTATCAATAAGGTTCTCAAGGATTTTGTACCATTGACATGAGGCTTAAGAGAATTTATTTAAAAAGATTTGTGGATGATTAAGAAAAATAAACCAAATTTTCACATGGAAAGTATCAAAGAAGTCATGATTAAAATGTTTAAGGAAAAACTTACTCCATTTACACGCTGTTTCAAAATCTAAAGTGACGCTTTCATGTCACACCATATAATGATTTAAGATAGTGATGGAGCAAAACTGGTAGAAAAATTGATATGAATATATTTTTAAAAATTATATGTTTAGAATATATGTATTATTTACATTTATTAGAATATAAATATTAGAATTTAATAAGAAATATAATTAGAACTTTAAATCAGAAGTCAGAACTACACAATTTTTTTATTATATATAATAACAAAAATATTGTGTAGTTCTGACTTCTGATTTATATATATATACATACATATATATATATATACATACATATATATATATATATACATACATACATATATATACATACATATATATATACATACATACATACATACATACATACATATATATATATATACACACACTCACACACACATTTATTAATTAATAAGTATCCCATTTATTTATACAGATAATTATCTCATGATTTGGACAGGTCAGTATTTCTAACAGTACTGTATTTACATAATGTGCAGCTCTTTGTTAAATGCTTTGATTTATCCGACTATTTGATTGGAATTAGAGTAAAAAAGGACAGGAAGAATTTATAGTAGTTTTGGGTGATTTATTTTTAGCAAATCAGTAGAAAAACCGGGCAGATAAAGTGTGCCGCAGTGATTTTTCTAATAAGTAGTTCCCTGCAAATGCACATCCTGCAAATGCAAGAGCACTGAAATAACATGTTACTGTCAGAGAGCATTTTGTTCTCATGCGACAGCTTTAAGAAAACCTGTTAGGCTTTTCCAGGAATCCCTGTTAACCTGTCTGTGTTTATATGTCTATTAATGACCCTGACATGAACAGAGTTTGACATTGTTAAATGTCAGCGACTTACCATTAAATGTGCTAATGTGACCGGACCTGCTTGAAAAACGTACCGAGATGAGTTACGGCCATATTTTAATTATAATTTTAAGCGGAAGAGGCAAGCTGCTAAATGCAGAAATAACTCTAATTGAGGCTTTATGTACATTATATAATGGGATCCGTCTCATTACATCAGCCTACAGACTGGCTTATCTGAAGTACATGACTCATATGTACATATATGCAGAGTAGGAATGAGGAAAGGTGGCAGGAAGATTATAGCAGCATCCTTTTCAAGTCAATTATGATTGCGGAGGCAGTCCTTTAATTATTTCCGCATGACGCTCACGAAGACTCTTTTTTCATTCTTCGTTTAACAATGTTAAAAGACAGACATCTGGATGTTAAACGTAGGTTTTTGTTTGTTTTCACACAAGCTTGATTGCTGCCACCTTGAAAATGCTGTCGATTACGCTGAAGATGAACCAAAGGGATTCTGATCCGCATACAAAGTACTTTTGAAAAGACCGAATTCATTCCTAAAACGAATCAGAAACCACCTTGACATCATTAGTTTGGTGTTAAATATTATATGAAGATGCAGATTAGATAAAGCTACCCTGCTACACATGCTGCGGTCCTCGAGTTCTGGAGACTTTGGGTCAATTTGGTCCCAAACGAGATTTGGGAGGAGTTTTAAGAGATTTGTGCAATCCATAAAGTCATGATGTAAACCAACCATGCGTTCCCTTCCTTCCACCCCAAAGCTTCTGTAGAGGGATGTATGCACTTGTGCTGGAGCCAGCCTTGTGTGTTTCGTATCGGTCAAAGCATGTTAAGGTGGTAACCAGGGGTAACTAACAGGCGGATCTGAACCCAGAAGTGAACTAATACGTAACATAGTTTGATGCTGTGATTTATTCCACCCTCACACAGCATCCATTGCAGTTCCACACAATACAAAGTAATCCAGCTTTTCTCACGCGTTAAACATTGTTTTTAAATACATCCTGACGCAGATCAGAGATTAATTTCAACTTGTCTTTCGTGTCATGTATACTTCACCTCATTCCCGTTGTGTTTATTCTTATTTTATATTTGTTTTATAAAGCCATAAACAAAAAAATACTTTTGTTCTTTGCATTGAAAAAAGCAGCGGGGATTTCACGTACGTCACATGGGTTTTATGCAAATGAGGTGATTGGAACATATCGGATCGGTACTCCGTATCGGCAGATACTCAAAAATCAAAAGACTCGGACTCGACTGCGAAAAAACCTGATCGGGACGTCCCTAAATAGAACACCCTGACACTCCTCTCAGAGCAACACACTGGAATCCAGTGAGCTCCGAAGAAAAAAAAAATCAATCTTTCACAGCTTTTTATCAGCGGAGCTTCGATTCTTGAAATGAAGAGCATCAATCAAATGCGGCTGTGACGCAATGTCATTTTAAGCGATGATTCAAATCATTTGAAACAAAGGCCTTCCAAAAACACCACTCATGGGTTGTATAAAGAGGATTATTCATATTCAGCTGAGTCATGCATAATCACGATGCCTTCCCTGGACAGTCTGAGTGAATCATTTAAAAGGGTCATAATATGCAAAAGCAAGTTGAAGTTTCATAACGACAGAAGTGCATTAATTCACTCTGGTTCTGAACAGCGCCATAGTCTCTGAGTTCACCTCTCCTCCCTCAAAAATGTAATCGTACTGTTGAGGTTTGGTTTGCGCTACACATCTTTTAGAAAATAAAATGCTGTTAGTGGATTACAACAGACTTGCTTTTAGAACACAAAGTGCAAGATTCATTTTTACAACAAAAGCTTTAAAAGTTACGGTTAATATTCTGGTTTTGCCCTCTAGGGGGGAACATTTGTTGTTGTGTTTGTTTGCTCTTCTAGCAAAAAAAATAAATAAAGTATTTTGTTGGTATGGTTGACGTCTACTGTTGGCATTTGAGCGCCGAAACACCAAAGAACTGAGGTGTTGGGGGAAAAAAATAAGAATAAAATGTAAAAAAAAAAAAAAGAGC